>BRDA01011538.1:21859-43001 GCA_036984385.1 Crenuchus spilurus | reverse complement strand
TTAGTTAGCATATAGCTGAAATCTAATGACGGTTATATAATAACAGCTGCATTCTAGTGCAATAAGATGTATGTTTTATATTCAATTAATGTATGCAAAAATAATCTGTGATTAGTCGACTATAAAAATAATCGTTTGTGGCAGCCCTAATCAACATTTGTGAATGTGTCACCACAGATATTTCAGTTTACTAAATTGTGCACCTGGATGATTAGCTTAGCCATGTTGGGGGTAACTAACCTGTCCTTGTGTCTTCCTCCATACTAGGCTCCACCCTGTCATCATCAGCGCTCTCCATTACCTGGACTTCACTGTTGTCTCCACTTCCTACAACACCGGGGTCATTTGGACTACCATGTGCAGCATTTCCATTCTGGATCTCAGTCACAGATGAAATTGTAGCAGCATCATGTCCTTCCACACTGCTTACATAGCCATTTTGAGCAGGAACAGGAATGGTTTTGCTTCCCTTCTCTTCGTCTTCTGCTGAAGTAAGATCATGTTCCTTATTCTCCACATCCATTGGTTCAAAATCTGCATCTTTGGCTTTGTCGTTTGCCCCTTCACTCTCTGCTGCTTTCCCTTCATCTTCCTCATCGTCTTCATAATCTTGTTCCTCACCAGACTCGGCTCCATTCGTTTCTTTTGAGTGCGAATATGAAGATTTCTTTCGGCGAACTAAGCCATTGCTCCATAGCCTCCTGCGCCTCTTTTTCTTTTGTACAGCTACAGAGAAGAGATACGTTTAATCTTAACAAAGATACATTATCTTGTATTAGAAAACCTCACATTTCTTCTGCTGTAATTCTGCATTCATATTTCATCATTATGTGCCATCACTTAAAAGGCCAGTTCAAGTAATTCCCAGTAAACATACTTTTAGTATATTATTGTATGTCCTTTCTTTTGGTGTTGTACTGTTGCTAAAAATCAACACTGTTTCTGGCAGCTGTAACATTTACTAATTGAGGATTTAAATATGTTCTGTGGTACATAAACATTTATAACTTCATCAGATTACATGTTAACCTGTACAAGATATCAAATTTCACATCAGAGGTTCAAAAGAGTTAAATCACAAAAACAGTGAATGCCCAACAGTCTGCCAACTTTGGAAGAAAGAGACACAACTTGCAACCTTACCTGATTGTTTTGGTGTTACTGGTGGTGCAACAACAGGAGCAGCATCTTTGCAGGGGACAGAATCATTTGGTTCTCCTGATGCTGCAGCTTTTGGTAGCACATGGTAATAAGTAGGTGTAAACCTGGATGCTGTGCAGCCTGAAGGTGAAGATTAAAAAACAATATTTGTTCATTTGTTTATTCAGTCTTCGCAAAGCAACATTCTATTTAAAGATTACAACCAAATGAATAAAAAAAACTTTTCATTATAAAACAGAACCTCGTTTGAAGCGGGACTCTTTGACTTCAACACAGATCTTCTCAAAGTCTTCGTCAAGTTCATCTTTGATGATGGCGTGAACAGTGTCTTTGAGGGCACAGGCCCGATGCCTGATCAATCGATCTGAAACAAAAGCAAAAGAAGTCAATACTGAGCAATGCCACCGATGTATGATTTTTTAGGTTTTTTGTTTGAAGACAAGAATTCACCTGAGGGGTCTTTGTCTGGGTTGTACTCTAGAGCATTCTTCCAGATTAGATCTACATCATGAAGGAAGTCTTGCACAGTGTCGTATTTGTGCAGGTCAATTTTGCTGAGTACTGTGGATAGGTCCATGGGCTGCTTAATGACTGTAGTGTAATCTGGGACCTATAAAACCACAGGTAGGAATTAAGAAACAAGTTTGTTATTACTACTGTCCTCAGTATTTACTAAGATTTTAGAGGACACATGAAACACAAATAAATATGTATAAAGTAAACAGCAAAAGTGCAATGAATACAAAAAGCCCACAAAAAAGCATATCAACCAGCAACACAATGTGTGCTAACCTCCTCTGTGTCCACAGGTTTTGTGAAGGCCTTGAAGCGCTTGTCCTGAGCAAGTCGATTGGTTACATCACGCAGGAAGAGGCGGAGTTCCCTGAGAGTGTCCTCTTCCTGTTCCTCTAGCTTCTGCTGCTCTTGTTCAGTGAGCTGGCGAGGGGGAGATAGGGGAGCCACTGGTAGGACCTCCAGAGCCTGGAGAACTGCAGAAACAAACACAAACCCACATACAGTGAATGGAACATCTTTGCCCAAATCCTCCACATTTTCCCTTAAATTGCAAAGTGGAATGTCACTGAAATTTGCATAGGTTAAAATGGAATCAAGTCATTTTCTAGCATGACAATCCTCAATAAATACTCGACAGAAATGCACACTGTACCTGCTTCTCTTTTAGATGCAGGGGCCTTGGCAGCTTGATTCAGAATGAGATCTTCAAAGAACTTGCGTCTCTCCTCTTCACAGGGAAGAGGGACATTGAACACTTCTCCATATTCCACAAGAAAAAGTTCCTGCACCTTTAGCAAGACATCAAACAGAAATGCACATTTAGCAAACATTGCAGAAAGGACATTCAACTCTTAGTAAATACAGATTCCTCTGGTCCCAGCATTGGTGGCCGTGAATACGTACCTCTGGACAGAGATTGTCATAGGGAAGGCTGCAGGTGGCAAGGAGGAGTATGGGTGAGAAGGAGGGAATGTCCTGCAGTAAACTGAGGAAGGTAGCTCTGAGTGCTGAGCTCATTGTGTCCCACCATCTTTGCATGTGAGGAATGTACAAGATGCTGGGGGCTGTTCTCTTGGCTTCACAAAACAGCTAGAAGGGAAAGAGGAGGCACAGAACTTCAGGGTTTAATTATGACACTTGTTTCCTGAAGGACAACAAGCACTGCAAAATTTGCCATTCTCCATTTAGCACACCTGACTGAATTGAGCCATGTAGCCTATATACCTGTGCACAGGCTTCCTCAGGGCTAGTGGTGCTGACCCCAAAAAGTACAGCCATGTCGAGTGTGTAGACTGTGAACTTCTCCAGTGTGTGGAGTATGGCAGGGGCCAAGTGTGTACTCTGACCTGAGCCTGGACCACCACAGAGCAGCATTCTGGGCCTGAATGAAGTGGGTTGCTGAAGAGCACCCCTGCAACACAGAAAGGATAACCCATAGTAAGCACTCCCAACACAATATCATACCATAATATGTAGTGTAGTTTATTTCAAATATACTGAGAATGTTGTTATTTGCATTTATAGTTGTGTTGAGTTTAAGCACCTACTACGACTAACCTGTTTAGATGAAGGAAGGACCCAGCTGGCTCTGCATTCTTCTGGGTAGGGTTACTAGTGCACAAAGAGGAGCCTTCATCATCACTGAGCAAGAGCTCATCTAATACACCAGCTGAATCATCTACAAAAGAGGCAAAAAACAGAAAAATCACAAATCACACATGAATGTTTGTAAAGATGGCACTCTGTAACAAATGGATGGGCATCACTTAGTTTGGGAGAGGTTAGAGGGACAGGTAAAGGCGGTTTCAGAAGGTGTGAATTTTTGTGTATGCGTGCATGTTCCCTCTCATCATATAAAGTAGTGGTTCCCAAACTTTTCTGCAGCACCCCCATTTTGTAGAGAAGAATATTTTCAAGTTGAGCTTGAGTTTGAAGTCACAGATGCAGGTTTTGAGTGACTGCTGTACATAACGGCTTGAGATTTTCCGTGAAAGAATCAAATGGCTTGTCTTTCGACTATCTGTGGCGTCTCCAAGTGATGTCTTAAACTGTTCAGTTTCAAACTGTTAGAAGCAAGTGTTTTCACACTGTGGTCTTGTCTTGTTACCCACTGTTTTACTGGTGCAGCTGGGGGTGATCTATGCCTTATAATATTTTCTTGTCTTTATTGTTGAAGTGCGTTGTTCTGAAGACTCATCCTCTGCTATATATTTAGCCCTCTCACAAATGTATCCATCTTATGCTAGCAATGTCGCTTTCATCTGCCTTTGCTGTGCACTCCGCTCAATATCCCCAATACCCCAACCACCACTTTGGGAACCTCTGCTACAGTGTCTCTTGTTCTGAACACTGAGGAACAGGAAACAGATGCTGTTGTGAAACCAATCCAGAGCTGAGTTCGGCTGCTCATTTCATTTTTCACGACTTCAGTTTAGCTAAAAGGCCAATACCAGCTCTGAACCCATTTTCTGTTCTGGATCTGTTTTCTATGCAGAGTAATGGGAATCTGTGTAAGGTGTTCTGACTTTCAAAACTCATAAAATACTCCAAGGATACCTCCAACAATCTTAAATGAGACTGTCACAAAAACTTAAGACAATAAGTTTTAAGAACACTTTTTCCTATTGCAATAGGGTTACTAAACTCCTGAGTAGCGGACATCATTACATTACTATAGATAAACCAGTGGTGGAATTCTCCATGATTCTCCAATAGCAAATGTTTCTGTCCATTTATAAGTATATATTATATAGTGAGCAAATTATTTCATCTACAGTATATATATATATATATAGAAATAATTGTATGTCCGTGTGACACCAAAATGTTGTGTTGATAAAATAATGAGTCAACATAAAATGTTACTTAAATAATAGAAGTGGTATTTATCAAATAATAACCAACCACATCATACCTTTCTGCTTTTGCTTCTTAAGGCCTTGTTCCACATGAGGGAATAGCTTTTGCAGGGCCTTCAGGGCATTGTTGAGAACATTGGCCAGCAAAGGCTGGACAACTGCTGTGAGGGCTCTGGCTGGAGATGCCACTGCTCTCTGGGATGCTGGAACCATCTTCCTCATTGCAGACAGGAAGTCACGGCCATGAACACTGATTGACGCCACATCCAGTAGGAGTTTTTGAGAGGAGGCATAGATCTGAGGGTAGCACCGACGCAGGGCACACAGGGCTGCTTCCGCACACACTGCTTTAATGTCCGCACCACAGTAACCTAAGGCACCCCAACACATAAGCAGGATGAGCTAGGGACAGAAACCTCTGATGTGATAGGTCATGGTTTTCATATGTTATTGAATCCAGAAGGCCATTTTAATTTATTATTGAGAGCTAGAGGACCAGGACTACAAATGACATTATATATGTAGTGCTTGGATTATGTAATACAACAAAAAAAATCATTTTGAAGGTCTAGACAAAGGTTTTCAAAGGCATTAGCATTTGTTTAGGAAAGCATCGGATATTCAGTATTAAACCTACCAACACATTTGTCAGCCAATTCTTCAAGGAAAGCATCAGATGGCTGTGGATCCCACTGTCTTGTGTGAATCTTCAAAATGTCTTTACGAGCCTAGAAAAACATGAACGCTACTTTAGCTTTAGCAAGACATTTGAGAGCTCAAGTAGGTTAACTCTTATCAATCTTATATGAAAACTGCCGATCACAAATGTGTTAACAATAGAAATACGTGTGACCTAACTTGAGCAGTACTACACAGACTCTGCCAGAGTTTTTTTTTTGTTTTTTTTTTACCTTACTGGGTAATAAAAAATATATTAACCACTTAACCAAGTTAACACTCACTCCTCTATCTGGCAGACTGAAGAGGAACTCTCTGTCAAATCGCCCAGGCCGTCTGAGTGCTGGGTCTATGGAATCCAGCCGGTTAGTGGCTCCAATAACAACCACTTCTCCACGACTATCCAGCCCATCCATCAAAGCCAACAGTGTGGACACAATAGAACTATTGCAAAAACAGTCACATTAAGAAATCCGACACACAAATACATCCTCGACCATTCACATTAAGAAACAATAAGATACAATTTAATTTATCTCATTTAGGCCTCATAGTCATAACTAGTTAACCTGTAATGAATAACATGCCTCAAATATAAACCATTAAAATCAATCATGTAAAGATCTAATAAAAAAAAAAAAGTATAAAAACACATGTGCAAGCGGTTGGTTTGAAATATTGAACAGACCTGTGTATCTGGTCCTGCCTGCTGGATCGAACAGGTGCAATTCCATCAATCTCATCAAAAAAAATGATAGATGGACGCATCTGATAAGCCTTCAAAACAAAGTCCACAAAGCACATTCAAATAAAATTTCTGGGAAACACAAAAAAGGACAGACACTGGACAAAGCCATTAAAAGCCTGGTAGTGGTGATGGGGGCTAAAAATTACATACCTGGTCAAAAAGTAGTCGCAGCTGTCTCTCAGACTCTCCCACCCACTTACTGAGGCAGTCAGCTCCTTTCCTCATAAAGAAGGCCACTTTTTTATCTCCATGACTGCACTCATTTGCCAGTGCCCGTGCAACCAGTGTCTTCCCTGTACCAGGAGGGCCGTAGAATAGACAACCTCTACAAACAATTTTAGAACAATATGTCCATTAATTTGGTAATATATGTACTATTTCCTGCCAAAAGAAGTGATTTACGATGAACTGAATCTCTGAACCCCTTGAAAACATTGTGACAAAATAAATAAATAAGACAAAAATAAAATCCGACTGCACAAGGTTAATATTCTTACCGCGGTGGCTGAATCTTAAAACGCTCAAAGACTTCAGGGTAGAGCAAAGGAAAAACCACCATTTCCTTTAAAGCCAAGATATGTCTGCCCAAACCACCAATGCTGTCAAAGCGCACCTACACCAAAAAATTAACAATTAGAAACATGAGGACAAATTAAAAGAACCTAATAACATAGAAGAGAATGCAGTAGTGATTCAAAGTTTTTCACCCCTTTGGAATTTTCATATTTATTCATAAATAAGACTTAAAACAACAAAGTGATCCAATTAAATAAATGAGAAAATGTAACATTTATTTATTCAGAACAATGATTCTTTACATATCTGTGGATGGTAAAAGTAGCAGTTAATTTAAAGGGGAAATTAGTCAGGAGTTTTCAGTCAATTGGATGACAACAATATGTGAGTGGGAGTGTCGTATTTAAGGAACAGGAATCTATCAAATACTCTCAATCTCTACAACACATTTTTGGAAGAACAGATTTCTGGGGAACTCAGAACAGAGTTGTTGACGCTCATCAGGCTGGAAAATATAAAAAATTACTTTCTAAAAAGGTTTGCACTCTACTAATCCATTCAAATGCAAAACCTTCTCCAGGAGCAGTCAAAATACAGGATATATAATCTAAAACCGCAATTCTCCACTGGTGGGGACACGTTCTGGGTGGGTCGCGGACAGTTTGTAATAAATAAATACATTTTAAAACAATTAAAAATAAGAATAATTAAAGCTTATATGATGGTGTACTCGTCGTTTATCTTGAACAAAAAGACAGAGAGCAGGCGTCAGATGTGTGCAGCATACTCGTTGCCATGGTAACCACCATTTGTTTGCCCATTACCCTTCTCTTTAAATTTGTGATGATATTCAGAGGCAAGATGGCAAAACGCAAATATAACACGGAGTATTTCAAATGCTGAACATGAATTTGAATTTGAAGTGCCGGACATGAAAACATCTAAAGTATTGTGACATTTACAAACAAAACATGTACGTAAAGCCAAGCCAGTAGAGCTTTTTAAAAGAGGGCTTCATGAGCTGAAGGCACGGATGTAATTTGGGGGTGGGACAGGACATGTTGCTTTCACTTTTTAAAAAGGCAGTTTTGGTCCCCTGTAGTTTTTACCTTCCAAAAACATGTTAAGAATGTTACGCTGTATTAAAAGGAGACTACTCGAGCATTAGGATCAGCAGAAATCCAAGTCGGTCAATCTGAAGCCTGTTTAACTTTAGACTGCACACAAGCTCATCAATTGGCTCTCCCGTTTCTTGATAGCGCGTGATTGGGTGTCCCCACTGTCACTCCAAACAGTGTTTAACATTTGAATGCGTCTGTGTGCGTGCGGCTACCAGTCTGTGATAAGCCTCCCATTTACATGCCTCCAAGTTGAATTATTGTCAAAATAATTAAGAATTTCTGCTTGTTTTTATTTAGAAATGAGGTATAATTTTATGTAAATGAGGTCTGTTGACCATACAGTCCAAACATAAGTGTAAAATTGGTGGTAATGCACTGGAGTGAAGTTGACTGAAAAGGATTGGGTAATAATTTTATGCTATATGCTTCTAACAGTTATATCATATTTAAATAACTACAAGTTATATTATTATTAAATAAATATTTTATAATATATTAATATTTTATAATATAATAAGATTTTTTTTTATTCTTCAATGCAATATCTCACTTTGTTTATCCCACCATCTACAGTACATATAATCATCAAAAAATTCAGAGGATTGAAAGTCTTGAACAAATCTCATGATCTTCTGGCCCGCAGACAGCACCACATTAAAAACAGGCACGATTCTGTTTTGGAAATCACGGCAAAAAAAGTCATCATGCAAAGAAGCCATATGTCAAAACAATCCAAAAATGCCACAGTCTTCTCTGGGTCAAAGATGTTTCCAAAAGCCTACATCTCTGATGGCATGGGACTGCATTAGTACATTTGGTATGGGTAGCTTACACATCTAGAAAAGCACTATCAATGCTGAACGGTGTATAAAGATTTTAGAACAAGATATGCTCCCATGAAGACACCTCAGTCAGGGAAGGCCTTGCATGTTTCAACAAGACAATGCTAAACCACATACTGCAGCCATCACAACAGCATGACTTTGCAGAAGAGTCAGGGTGCTGAACTAACCTGTCTGCAGTCCTTACCTTTCACCAATAGAAAACATTTGTCACATCATGAAACAAAAAAATCTTGCAAAGAAGACCCAGGACTGCCGAGCAACTACAATGCTACATCAGACAAGATGGGACAACATTCCTCTCCCAGCTACTAGTCTCCTCACTTCACAAAGATTTACAGACTGTTGTTAAAAGATAGAAATTATTACCGTCTGGTCAATCTGCATGGGATCAACATCTGCAAGACTTGCTCCAATTTTAATTCTGTCCTTGTGAATTCCCAAAAGATCCTCCTTCAATAAATTCATTGGAAGGCATCTATAAAAACAAATAACAAAGTGGTAGGTATACAGAAATTAACCATATTAGGTTATAGTTTCCTTAAATTAAATTGCTTTTAAAAGAAGCAGATTTAATATTCTGAAATTATTGCAGCTCTCCAAGTGTTCTAGTGAAGTACCAAACATTTATGTTTCTGCCAGGATCAATCCTTAAAAGAATCATTTGGCAACTTATTATGAAGTGCATACAATTATCTGTACAAACAGAACATGAGCACTTATTCTTTAGGCTTTTAGTTACCTGGTGATGTTTTATTAATTTTCAGTTTATACTATGTCCTAAACTACACAGACTAGTCTCTTATTAGCAACATTAGTCTCATAGCTCCCATTTTTAAATAAATACAAACATGTAGTCATCAAATATTTATAAGCTTATCTACAAGCAGAACATTGTGCAAATAAAATTTCTCTTCAAAATCTTTAAACAAAAATCTTTAAACAAAAAGTCAAATATCAAGACACTAATCGTTCACACAGAGGTAAATTTACCTGTTCATTGACTTGTTTCGACTCTTACTTCTCCTTCTTTCAAATTTCTCTTCATCAGATGATGATGATGATGAGGAGGTGGAGTCGCTACTGTGGATGGCATGCCTCCTTCTGAAGAAACATTCAAGCCAAATAATTGTTATTAAGAGACATTTGCAGTACTGTTCACATGTCTAACTCTACTTACAAAAAAATATCAAGCCATTTTCATGGATGTTTTATAAGGTGTCAATGTTTTCATCAGAGCCATAGTATGGCAGATAGGGGAAAAAAAATCGCTATCTAAGCATTTACATCCAATCTTTCTAAAGATAAGTTTGGCCATGCCAAAATAGCTAAACCAAAAATTAGGACTACACTTAAGCCAGTACTAGCACAACACCACCAATTTCAAAACTGTTGGGATGTTGTGCAAAATGTAAATAAGCATATAAAACCAGAAATGGAAAACTGTTCTGTGCTCAGATGAATCAAATTTTGAAATTATTTTTGCAATAGTGCTTATGGTGTGAACAGCTTGCACATCTGGAAAGGCACTATGAATGCTGAACAGTGCATAATGGTTTTAGAACAACATAAGCTTCCATCCAGATATCTTTTTCAGGGAAGACCTTGCAAGGTAATGCTAAAACACATACTGCATCCATGGCATGGTGTCACATGCTGTTCAGACCACATTTGGCACATCATGAAATGAAAAATCCACCAAAGACGACAGATGGGCAGCTAGAATGCTACATTAGACAAAAATGGGATGACATTCCTCTCACAAAACTCCAGCAATTGGTCTCCACACATCACAAGATATTTACAGATTGTTGTTAAAAATGGGCGGGGATGCTACACATTGGTAGACAAGACCATGTCCCCACTTTTTTTTTTTTTTTTTTTTTTTTTTTTTTTTAAAGATAAACTGCTGCAATCAAATTCTAAATTAGTTTGTATTTGTTCATGAAATGGTAAAATGCCTCACTTTCAACATCTGTTCCATGTTCTACTGTTATTAAAATATGGATCTATGAGATCTGTAAATCATGGCATTGTTTTTATTTACATTTTACACAGCATCCTAACATTTTTCTTTTTAATTTCGGTTGGATTATGATTAAACCATGTTGTTTACATTAGTTAACCATTAGTAAGATTCAGACTTTTGTGTTTGCATGCAAAAATGTAGTTAAAGAATACCACAAATCCACCACCAAAAATAATCTGACAAGTGTGACACACAAATGTGAATATCCAAAGCACCACTTTATCTTACAATGAACAGATTGTTCTTTTTTTTTAAGAATTCACTGAGCTAAAGTGCCAAAGTTGGGTAAAAACTCAGTCTCACCCAATGGAGTCATTCCTTCCAATACTGTAGGGTCAGAGATGCAGACAAAATTCAGATTTAGATGAATGCTACAAATGAAACTAAAATTTGAATTAAGAGCCTCTGCATGAACAGGATTTGTAACGCCAATCTGACCCTTGATTAGCTGTATCTAGTGTTGAGTGTACAGAATCATGAAGTACCAAACTTTACACCAAAACACTCCCAGCAATGTGAGAATTTGTACTGTTCAACAAAACTATGAAATTGTAATAAATATTTGCTCTGAATTTCAAATTTTAGTGTTTTACACACACTAAATGTTTTAAAATATGTTTCAAGTCACCAAAACCAAGTTATTAAAGGCTGTATTTGAACAGGGAAAATGTACAGTACATGAGTACTCCAACAAGAAGAGAGAGAAATGCTACATTAGGCCATTTGTAATCAAAACATTTGATTGAAGACATAACAGAATTGTACAGTGACCTGCTGCTTCTGTGTCGGCTGTAAGGGCTGCAAGGACCTGTGGCGCTGAAGGAATATCTCCGCCTTGTTGGGGTAGAGTGCCGACGGAAAAATATACTCTGCTTCCTTGGCTCTATAACATCCAGTAAAATAATGAGCTTTAAAAATTCACAAGAGCTGATAAAATTTTGATATTGTTACTTGTAAAATGAATATAAATTTACAATCATTTTATACATTTCACTTACCATCAAGAGGAGCTTGGTATCGAACAACAGCTTTTCTTTGCCTGAACTCATAACGTTTTCGGTTATCTTCTTCCTCTTCATCCTCATCATCATCATCATCCCTTTCATCATTCTCTTCCTCTCCTTCTCCATCATCATCATCCTCATCATCTTCGTGACCTTCATCGTCATCTTCTTGATCACTGTATTCTACAAACATAATTTGGGCTCAATATTTCCTCAAACTGTTGGTAACATTCAGAGATAAGAAAAACTGTGGGGTTAAGGGAGTGTGAAATGGGTATCCCTCACCATTCTTTTGGTCATCAGCACTTCCCTCATCTGTTCTCACAGAAGAGCGCATGGTCCTACTTCTCTTAACTCCAGAGAATATTCTGCAATCCTACATGTAATGTAATGAATGAAAGCGTGGTCATGCTCATGTACCAGAAACAACATTTCAAGAGATGCTATTGCTATGAAAAGCATGAAAAGAAAGAACTCACCTCCTGTTTTGGGTCTCTGCTTCTCAATCTCCGTCGCATTTTCTGCATATCATCCATCTTCTGGAGAACAGCCTCTGCTGTGCTAGAGGATGTAAAAACAAGCAAAAAAAAAATTTACAAAAAAATAACTGACTATTATTGGTCAGCGACTTTAATGAATTGGGTGGGAAAGCTAATCTATAATGCATTCATCTACAGTTAGTAGAAATTCTGAGATACTACCAGCAACTGAGTATTAATATATGCATATCGCTATACAATGGTCCAATTAATCAGCTTAAACTGGTGTGTCAAGACACCAGTCCTGGAGAGGCATGAAACTCCACAATTTATTTCACCTCAACTAGCACACCTGATCATACTAATCAAAAAATGACAAAGGCCTTAAAGACTTCAATTATCTCTGTAGGACTCTCCAAGGAAGTAAATTTATTCTGACAGCACTTACTTGGTGATTAGCCTGTCATAAAGAACAGACTGATTCCTTGTATCAAGCTTATATCTGGTGATTCTGGAGCTTCGTCTCACAGCACTGTCTTCCTTCTCTTCTCTTAAACGAGCACGTAGGACCCGAGGTGATGAAGTCCTGTCAATCTCATCTACTGAAACTGAAAGACAATGCTGCCTTAGAAATCTCAAGCATTTGCAACTTCACTGCAATACAGCTGCTTTTAATAAAGGTCTAGGTCAACAATTGCAGTTTAAACAGATATTAAAGCCACCTTTATTATACATTACAAGACAGTTATATCAACAGTTAATGTACCAGAACTAAAGCTATAAAATACTGCCCCAACATTGTTAGAATTAGTGCATTCCTTACATAATATCTCAAACATTCATCAAATATAAAACTTACCATTGTTCTCATCCCCAGACTTCTCCCCATCTGTCTGAAATCTTGGAGATTTTCTGTTTATATAAATATATAATTTATATGTTTAATAATTTAACATTTTTCAGATTGCAATTTATGTTTTAACATAAATTATTGTCAGAATACAAAACAATACCTTAAATGTTTCACAGAGTTTTCATCTTTCTGAGGAGATGGTTTCTCCTCCTTTTGAGGAGATCTGTCTATTTGGTTAATCATATTAGCAAACTGAACACTTTGTTTATGCTTTTGAGCTGTGGTCCTCAGGCCCCCTCTGACAATCCTGTTTTCTTCCTTGGCAGAGAAATATCCCTAAAAATGTACAGCAATCAATGCATTATCAATAGGAATACAGTGGCAATGTATGTACAGCAATTTTAACATTTTTTTATTACAGATTTGAACAGGAACATAGTATATGTTTTGGTACATCTTTCAACAAAGTCCTGTCTTCGTTGTGTAATATTGCTGAGCAAAAAATACATAGGTCTGGACAAAAAACATGTATTTTATGTATGTTGATCACAAGTATTTTTTTTAGTAATCTAGAAAACTAAACAACTATTGATGTTAAGCTCAAAATTTAGGATAGCGAAAATAACTTCGAGATCAGAAGAAAATGAGTTGTGACAGAGATAATTGTACAGAAAATATAAAAAACTCGTATACTTTCTGGACTTCCATATGAAAAGGTTTGCTGAGCTGTAAATGTATATAAATGAAGGACAGCTTCTTCAGGTCTTGTTTATGCTGGTTAACTTGATCACTGAGCACGCAGGCGCCTTTTTTCAAAAATGTTCTTATCTTACTTGGAGCAAATAAAGCACTGCAGCTACAGGAACATACAAACAACTTATTTAATCCAATCATGACAAGAGTAACAGTCTGAAAAGTTAACTAGCAAGGAAAGCTAGCTTTTCTCATTCATTTGAACATTAGCTAAACGGTTAAAGCTGTTAAATATGGCTAATAGAGTTATCTAAATATCACAGTTCTCACGTTTAATAGATTGCATGTATGTAAATGTAAGGTGATCAGTGATGACGTTATTAACACTTAGTAAACGCTAGTTATTTTCTGTCTTTAGCCTAGCTAGCTATTAAAGACACAGGATCGCCTTTAGACACAGCAACACTCGTCATAGTAAACATGTCAGAATATTCATAACACTACCAGATACTACAGTTTAAAAACAACAACTATTATATTAAATAGAAACTGATCGTTAATAGTGCCGCAGATTACCTATGGTACCTATATTAAACGCTCTAAAAGTTTAACTACAGCTCAGCAAGTTAAATTTGTTATGAGGACTAGCTCAGTTAGCCGGCGCTGCTAGCCGTTCGGGAACTAGAGCCGTTACGGCGTAAACACACAGCTTCAACTTCTCACACAAAGTTCCCCGTAAGTACAAATGGCCCGTTACTGTTCCCTTTGTCTAAGCGAGAAACTCACATTAGCCGGGCTATTTTCGGTGCTACTGCAGCTGTCATCCAGGCCCCTTTTCAGCCGCGCTGACTTTCGCAGCGGCCGCCTGAGGGAGAGAAACTCGGAGCTGGAGTCCATATCAGGAGGCGCCCTCTTCTTTGCGGCCGTCTCTGCCTCCCCGCCACTGCTGCTGCGAAGCATCACCATGACGTCGTTTACAAGGGAATACAGCTCATTTACAAAGAAACTCTTTATTTGGCATTTCAACGACCTCCGTG
This sequence comes from Crenuchus spilurus, assembly GCA_036984385.1. NCBI lineage: Eukaryota > Metazoa > Chordata > Actinopteri > Characiformes > Crenuchidae > Crenuchus > Crenuchus spilurus. The sequence goes on along the minus strand of BRDA01011538.1, from coordinate 28,466 downwards.
CACCTCCGAATAAATCCTGGTCACAAACGTCCCGCTTTTCCTCCTTGATTTCTGGCGCCACAAACGTCACCGAGGGTCCGATCACGACCGTCAGCGCTCTGGTAGGTCGGCGAAGCGAGAACTAGAACCGATTGGCAAGCGAGTTTACACGATTTCCTGGTGTGAGTTCTAGTCAGTGGTATCTAATAACTCTTAAATTCGATTAAGTTAAATTATATTGGAAATGTGGAGCTTTGTAAAATGTGTAAGACGACCACATCGCCCCATACGCGTTTTTGAACGCTCGCGTAGGAATCGGCTGTGAAATAAGTGCCGGTCAAGTTTTTGGCGCGCACTGCTGAACGCTGCGCTCAAGGCTGTAATTGGTCTATGCAGACCACACCCACCCTGATAGACGTCTATCCAGATAAACAACTAAGATTTCATACAGATAGGCTTTCTAGCGTGGAGAGTATTTTTGTCTATTCATGTACTAACTATAGGTTAAGTGAAACTGTTCCTTAAACAGCCAACATGATGTACAAGAATATAACGTATATAATTTAAAATGTCTCTATTATATAAATGTCTACAATTATAAAAACATCTTTAAAGCATCTCCCTTGTTCATACTACTGGTACAATAAAAAGGGAGCAACAAAAACAGTTTTTTAAAACACAATCTTGCTTTTTGAGTGAGCCAAACAAAGCAGATGCCATTTACATATACCAAATCTAAAGGCACATCAACATTAAAACCTGATAAAGAAGATGAAAAATAGCAATTTTTCTGGTTATCGTATATACTGTAAACCCATACGTTACAAGAGGGCCTTGAATACAGGCAAATACAACATACACAAGTCAAGTGTCCTCTAATCTGTTCCCATGGTAGTTTATTTTTTCCATCAGGTAAAAAAAATACAAATTAACAAAACTACCATCCACACAGTGCATTTCTCAAACATTTGAACTGTATTTGAAAAAGACAAAAAAAATACAATCCAATTGAAGTAAGTTTAAGCAATAGCAGCCAGGTAGTCTTTCACTTCTGCAGGAGTCAGACGCCTGAAGCCAGCCTCATTGCAGATTCCCACTTCAATGTTGTCCTCAGTCATCTGACCTTCAAAGCTTTCCTGTAATACACCAAATTAAGTGAGCAAACATATGCATGTCTATCATTTAAGGTAAATGCAAAATTTGCTAAAGCTCTAAAAGCCTGTTCAAGTCACATCTATATGTTATCTAGCCAACAATGTCTTCTAAGTCTCTTCAGATGATGTTTTACCTTCAAGGTCAAAATAGCTGTATGAATGGCATCTTCCAGTTCAAGATCCTCATTGTATCTGAAACAACAGAGCCAGGGATGTTACAGTGGCTATTATTTGGCTTTAGCTAGGGAAAGGTTTAGTATCAGAGATATAAAAGTACCTTTTTTCAAGGAAGGTTTTCCCATTCACATAGTTCTTTCCCATCGCTGTGGCTTTCCAAGCAAAGTAAGCACCCTTCAAAGAAGATAAGCAACACATTCAGTGACCCTTGCAGTCATTTAACAGATGTTTTATCCAGAGCTTCTTGTACCCATTCTATAGTGAATAAACTGCAGACTGCTTCTTTATGTGACTTTCATTTAGATTTTTTTAAACTAATAATAAATAACTTTCATAAACACAGTTTTCTACATGGTGGTGGTAAAATGAATTATTGCTGTGTTAAATAAATATATCATGAAGCCCAAAAACAAAACAACATGCCACTGTACACATGGCGTCCTTTGGAGTTTCAAGCCTGGTGCATTACCATGTAAAGTTGTTAGACTTGTCTAGTTATAGCATTCTTAAGTGGTAAGGCCAAGTGTCATTAGGGCAGTCATAATGGATACATTTCATCATTGTTGTAAAATACCCCAAAAAACTGGTGGTCAAATCTCAGAACTACTGTCAAAGGAGCAACATACCGAGGGATCAGACTGGAAGAGGTACGGGCGGTCTTCATCCCAGCCAGCAATTAAGAGTGATACACCAAACGGACGAACACCTCTATGTATCAAACACAGCAAAACATCTTTTTTTTTTTAACAAAATTCAACAAAAAATCTAACAGTACCGGCCAAGTTCCCAAATATTAATTTAGTTTTGGACTAAACTGCAATTTAAATTGAGAATTTCCGCTTAAAATCCTTGTGGCCACATTTGCTATAATGCAGTTTGATGACATTTCAAAACCAGCATGCATGCTAACAAATATACAGTATACAATGATCAGCCATTAGATTAAAAAAATTACATCCTTGTATCTACACTGAGTGTGTATTTTATTAGTTTCATTTGCTGTACAGGAGCGCTATGTAGTTCTACAATTAGACTGTACTCCATGGTTACTCTACGTTCTTAAACTTCTTTCACCCTGCTCTTCAAAGGTCAGGGCTCCTACAGAACCACCACAGAGCAGTTATTATTTGGGTGGTGGCTCATTCCCAGAACTAGACAGACACTGACAGCGGTGGTGCATTAGTGTGTTGTAACTTTATGTTTTAGACACAGCAGAGCTGCTGGAGTTTTAAACACTGTCCATTCTGTTAATCACAGCTACCTTGGTAGTTCACCATGTAGATGTGAAGTTAGAGACAGAAGCTCATCTGTTGCTACAGTTTGTGATCAAAGATCCTACAGGCTGAGCATTTTGGATAATGGACTAATCTCAGTCCAAAAGTGGCATTAATTAAGTTAGCAGCTCTGCTATGTCTGATTCACTTGCACCAGCACAAAACACACCACCACATCAGAGTCATCAATACCTGGTCTGTGATAGTCAAGTGGAGATCCTGATCATTGAAGAACAGAGTTTTAATGTTATGACTAATCGGAGTAGTTTGTCAGTCCAAAAATAACGTGAGGCAGTACCAAACCTACCCTGATTGTGTGTACTCTTGCATGACAGAAGCGACCCTCTGAACAAGTTGACCTGTGGGAATAGGCTCTTGGTAGACCAGAAAGTACTGCTGGGCAAGCTTCCGTGCCCTCCTCACCAAAACCCTGCAAACACAATAATGCAGACATCTTATAAAAGATTTCAGTGCAATTTATGTATCTAATATCTACCGAAGTTACAGCTACAGAACCTATTCACTATGGAGACAGTAATCAAAAAGTGGGGCAGGTCCCCTACAGAAGTGCATAGTAATTGGAAGAAGTAAATGATTAGAAAATAGCAAAAAAAAATACTTTGATGATTTTTGATCACTGTGTGCATTTCCATGCATTTAATAACTGGATAGGTGCTCATGTGCTGTGTTTAGGGAGGCTAAGTACAGGCTGCGGAAAGGGATTAAAGATGCAAAGAGAAAGTACTCAGAGCAGCTGAACAGCCACATCAACGCTAACGACCCATCGTCAGCCTGGCATTGTCTTCGGCTCCTCACTGAATACAAGGTGAGAAAGACCGACAGCTCACCAACAACCTAAACAAGTTCTACTGCAGATTTGAATGCAGAAAATCTGCAGTTTGTCTCACCCACATCAACAAATCTGGTCCTAACCCACCTAAAGTCAATTACAGACCATCAGTTGGACTCAAACAGGTCTGTTGATGATGTAGTCAACCTCACCCTATACCTCATCCTACAACATCTTGACAGTCCTGGAACCTATGCTAGGGTTCTGTTTGTGGACTTTAGCTCGGCTTTTAATACCGCTGTGCCCAAGATTCTCCGAACCAAACTGTCCCAGCTGTCAGTGCCAGACTCCATGTGTCAGTGGATTGTGGACTTCCAAACAGAAGACAGTAGGTACGGCTGGGGAAACACACACCTCAGACCTCCAGACACTCAGTACTGGAGTCCCACAAGGTTGTGTTCTATCACCTCTTCAGCCTCTACACCAACAACTGTGTCTGAGGATCCAGCTGTAAAGATCCTGAAATTTGCAGATGACTCCACTCTTGTGGGCCTCATAACCAACGGGGATGAATCTGCCTACAGGAAGGAAGCTGAGCAGCTGGTCTCATGGTGCAGCATGCTGCTTAACCCCCCCCCCCCTTCATCAATGGCTCTGCGGTCTCCACTGTGGAGTCAGTCAAGTTCCTGGGCACCACCATATCCAGTGACCTAAAGTGGGTGAAGAACAGTCTCCATCTCTAAGAAAGCCCAGCAAAGGATGTTCTTCTTGAGACAGCTCAAGAAATTCAACCTGCCACAGACCCTGATGATCCAGTTCTGCACAGTGATCATAGAGTCCATCCTCACCTCATCTGTAACCATCTGGTTTGGTTCCTCCACCTCACAAGAACAATCCAAACTCCAGTGCATCATCAGAACAGCAGAGAAGATCATCGGGTGCAATCTGCCAGCACTTCAGGAGATACACCAGCTGGGTGAGGAAGCGCGCTGACACAATCATCACTGACTAGAGGTGGGTAATCCAGGTCCAAAAAGTAAAAATACATCCCACAATTTTGCTCCAACTTCATGTGTGTCTCTGCTGCAGCATATTTGCAGCAGAACCAACAAGGCAGTTAAAACAAAATCCTGGGGTGGAATTTTACTTTTTGGACCTGGATTACCCACCTCTGCAACTGACCCCTCACAATCTGGACATTATCTCTTCCAGACACTCCCCTATGGTAGAAGACTCAGGACCATCAAAACCAGCACAACAAGGCATGCAAACAGCTTCTTCCCCAGAGCTGTAGCTCCTCAACAACAGTGGACACCTCACACTGTATTCCACAATCTACTATTGAACTGAGCTCTAAATTCCACTAAACTGAACTTGGAACCAGACTAATCACCAAAAAATAAAAATAGAATAAATTCTTGCACCACACAGCTGTACAGATTTCTGTAAATCATCTGCACTTTCTGTTTATTATAGTGTGTGTATATAAGATTTTTGTCTTCTTATATTCCTCTTAGCTCTCACAACTTATCACTCTTACTCTTTAGTAATTTTTTAACTATATGTTCTCTATTTTTACTACTGTGTATTGTATTTTTTTTTTCATGTAACACGTGGGTTGCTCTCTCACCAAGTCAAATTCTTTGTATGTGTACATACTTGGCAAATAGATTCTGATGTAAACAGCATACTTTAGTTACTTAGATTAGAGTATGGTCTAGAAATTTGATTAGGAAATCCGATAAAGGAGCTGGATTTTAGCTCAATAATGTGAATATTGAGTCTATGTAAACTCTTACTCTGATATCTTTTCGATTTCTCTGTCTCCACTAGCATGAAAACAGATGCAAAATACGTCTGTACTGTTTAACAAGGTGCCAAAAAAAAAAAAAAAACACATTGATATTTAAGTTGCCCAATGACATGTTACTGTGCAAGTTGATTGGCTGATTGTAAAGCAGAACTCCAATTACTGCCTGACATGTAGGTTCAGAGTTTCTCATTATCTGGTTACACATGTGCATGTACCAACCTTAATGTTGGTTTATGTAATAATAATAAATGGTAGGGATGAGTGAGTACACCAATATCTGTATCTGTTCAACCATCTAAATTATCTGTATCCGTATATGTACTGAGTGGGCGAGGCCTTAACCGGCCTCTTCCTTGCTACACACAACTTCCCTGCACTCACTGACAGCCTGCATGCAGCTTTTCAGCAGCTTTCAGTCCAGAATAGTGGACACGGCTCTGCAGCACCATCTACAGGCTGTTACCCACATTACAACAGTTTCACCTCTTAATTTAACTAAAACTTAACCAAGTATTGATTATTTAACAATATACATTGCCATGGTAATATTAAATCATGAAGATCTAATGTGGTTTAATCAAATAAATGTTAAATAATTCTGCAGAGGGGCAGATTAAAGCTGTCACCATCCACCAGCTGTAAAGAGCAGCGGTTAACACATGCAAATCGATTTTTCATCCACGCAATGCGTTTGGCCTAGAAGCCTGGTGACGTATTTTTGACAGTGTTTGCTCACTTTTCAATTGTATTCGTAAGTAAGAAAACGTAACCGTAATAATTTAAGCCTTATACATACGTGTATGATTTTTTGTGATTGAGTGAATTTTTGAGTGATCTTACTCCATAAAAAAAAAGTATATAAGGATGACGATAAGAGTTCTAAATATGTTCATTACATGAATACAATTTCATTTTCTCTGAAGCACTTCATGGATTTCATAAGCAACACACTATAGTTGTTATACAAAGTGTAAAGGTAAAAAAACTTATATATATATATATATATATATATATATATATGAATGAATGAACGAACATTACTCTTATATAGCGCCTTTCTCAAACTCCATTTACACACACTGAATCACACACACCGGCGAGAAGCGGCAGCCAATTGCGCACAGCGTACTCTCAACCGGAAGCGACCGTCCACCTGGAGGACTGCATCGAGCACTAGGGGGAATCACCCAGGACAGAGTGCCAATACCCACATACACACATTCATACACACCAGGGTAATTTTTTAGAGTAGCCAATTCACCTGATCTCCATGTTTTTTGACTGTGGGAGGAAACCAGAGTCCCCGGAGGAAACCCACGCAGGCGCGGGGAGAACATGGAAACTCCGCTCAGATGTGGACTCGAACCCAAGACCTCAGCGCTGAGAGGCGAACGTGCTAACCACTAAGCCACCGTGCCGC
>BRDA01011538.1:0-20961 GCA_036984385.1 Crenuchus spilurus | reverse complement strand
AAAAAAAAATAACAATAATTTGGTTGTCTAAACCGTTTCACGATATTATAAATAAGTCTAAAGTTCATAAAGTCCTTACTCACTTTTTTTTTTTTTTTTTTACTACATTCGTCGTGTGATCTGTTATTACTATCGTGGTAAAGAACATGTCTTGACATTTTTAATTTTTAGTTATTTTATTGATATGTAATAACGCTGAGAACACTATCAAATTGTAGAACAGTAGACCAGGTTACACCCGACCGACTTCGTAAATAAAAAAATGGCGACGACCCCTACGACTGTAATCGACACCCCTGCCGACACGAACGACGTTGCAAACCGTAACTTTACCATAAAATCCGAGCTCATCGAAGCCACTACTCGTTTAGGGAAAAATTGGTTCCTGAAATACTTGAAATCTGAATAAATATTATAGCACTTTGCCAAATCTGTTGGTTTAATAACAATAAAAAAAAAATCAAAAAGCAATAAACTTGTTTGTTGTTAAGTATATACTGTATGTCCATTTAAAATTTTAGTAGCAAATGGATTTTTTAAATTGAAAATGTTTAATTTGTTGATATAAGGTTTGCGATTAATTGCGATTAATTAATTACAGACCCTGAAATTAACTCGATTAAAATTTTTAATCGAGTCCCATCACTAATATAAAATGTTATCTTAATTTTAGATGTCAAAAAGCATTTGCGGCTCCCAGTGTTTTCTTTTCCATGGAAATTGGGTCCAAATGGCTCTTAGAGTGTTAGTTTGCCGACCCCTGTCCTTGAACCTGGCATGTCCACATATGTGGACATCACATTTTGGGTTGTTTAGACCACAAAACTAAATTTTGCCTTGTGTCCTCTTATGAGGCCATTAAACTGCCACTTCAGAAATCATCATGTAAAAAGATAATTCTTTGTTTTTACACTAATCAGGTGCCAATCAGCCCAAATAGCAAAGAGAAATAAAGAAAGTATGCCATGCCATGTTCGGGTCTTAGGAGGTTAAGTCTGTAATTGATATGAATTGATCAGATGTTGCTATATGTATTGTTTATTTGAAAACTATTTACAGAACAGTATCTAAAATGAGTTTCAAAGCAATGTTTTTGATCACAAAAGTAAGAACTATTTACAGAACAAGTTTCTTTTATAAACTCGGAACATGAATATTTGTAAGTGGATGAATGAATACAACTCATGCAGTAGGACATTATGAACTATTAACTATGCATGAACAGGAGTTGCCATTCAGCACAATGTCCTTTTTATTTATGCATTTTATATTTTAACTTTAGGATCAAACTGATTTTTTTAAAATTATTTTTAATACCTAACGTTCTTGACATTTTTTTCCACACAAAGTTAAACAATGTTGATTATGGTGTGAGTCTGTGTGTGTGACTAAGTGGCTGTGTGAGAGGGAGTGAGAGCTGCAGAGACGCATTTGTGTGGGGAGGGCCGGGCGCTCTGTGTGACTGGCCAATCACAGATCATGAAGACAGCCAAGTTACCCAATGAGGATTTTCCTTCAGCACGAGAATGGATATTGACAAGTTTTACTCGTTTAATGATCGTACTCGTCACAAATGCTTTATCCGTACCAGATATTCATCTGAAATGAATATCCGGTTCAACCCTAATATATGGTCAAATTTTGTATCTCATATACTGGCAAAAATATTATTATCATTGGTAGTACTTGTTGCAATTTGTTTTTACATAATTAGAAAATGCCAGCCATTGTTTATGGTATCAAATGCACCATGTGAATGGTTCAAAATTACTTCTAAAAAACATATATCTTAGTACACTAACATTTAATAAATTAAAAACTTTTCACTTTTTTTAAACAGAAATGAAAGGTTTTGTTATGGCAGCAATGGTAATGGATTATAATGTGTTCTTTTTAGAACATATTGTCACAATTTCTTTCTATTATATAATATGAAGACATTTAACTCCCATATAATGAACCCTACATAGGAACAGACATTTTCAATGTGACATAACTTGTTTTGTAATGTTCTGTTAAATATTTTATAAAGGCATTATCATACCTGTAGTCTGGACCCATACCACTGTACACCATGCCAATGTGTTTGGTTATGGGCTCTACTTTGTGGACACTCTGTTCATCATACAGTATAGATTTCTGCTTCTTTTCTGTTGCCAACACAACACCGTTTGCAGCTGTGAATGATGTAGAAATAATGAACGAGTTATTTAACACAAATAAGTTTCATAGATCAGACACTCAACAGCTACTGAATTAAACAAGCTCACATTAGCAAATATGTAAAAGCCTTGAGAATGATATTGATAAACATAAGGCACTTGTGCTGTATTATGCACCTTTAATCCCAACTGAGGGTGCACCTGCTGCAACAGCTGCCAGAGCATATTCAATCTGAACCAACTTCCCCGAAGGGCTGTAAAAAGAAAAAAAGAATGCATTACCAACACCCCTTCATACAGCAATTCTCTTTATACATTACAATATAATACATTTACATAGTGGTAGGTAATATGACAATACATAATGAACTACATCACAGTATGCTTTTCAGATCATATATTGGGTCAGAACAGCAAAAAAACAGCAATTCAGGTTTTATTAAAAATTGTGTTATATTTAACTGGTTTTAGTGAAGCTCAGAATTTTAAAATGCTAAAAATCTCTTATATAATTGCTCTTAAAGTTGCATTTTTAAAAACAGCACTCCATGATGCTTTCCAAGTACACACAGAACCTGAACCCAGAAACCTGAGGAGCTGTGACTCTTTTAGGGATTGACCAATTATCTGCCCCAACCGATGACATTTAGCATTTTTATGTTTATGAGAATGGGCACATGAAATCAAATTTTTATGCAATTCTACAAAAAGCATATCTCTGTACATACCTAATGCAAACATGACAAGACACACTTCTTTAGTCTGACCAAATGTCCAGTCCACAACACTATTTAATTGGAAGAAATGTGGACCACATATTGAGTAAATCTAATCAAAGCTGGTTTTATGTTAGCCTACTTTTATGATATGATGGTAATTTATGCTCAGTGTAAGTTGTGAGTAAGAGTTGCATCCTAAATATTCAAATACCAAACTAATAATAAGTAAATATCAATCTCACATATTTGTTATTAGTGTCCTTAATGACTATAATCAGCACTGGTCCTGAAAATTTAAACTAGCCAAGCCTTAGTCTCTTGTTATTTAGAAATGTTAAAGACTGGTGATGAGCATGCCAAACTGGGGATATTCCACCAAATACTGAACTTGTAATGAGAAAAACCATTGGTGCTGCATTGCGTGTAAAATTGTGTTGTTGCTGTGAACATTTTAAACAACATAATATTACACATAAATAACTTGGTGTTCTCGTGCATTATTTGAGGTCTGAAAACATGTCTTCTTTCATTATTTTAACCAGCTGCTATTTTCTGCAAATACTAGTGCATCTCTGAAAATTAGATTATGAAAAAATAATGTGTTCATCATTTAAGTGAAACAGGCAAACTGATTTTATATTCATACTATGTAAAGTAACATATCAAGCTTTTTGTTTTAATGTTGACACCATTTGAATAATAATTTACTTAAATGTGAAATTAAATGTTCTAATAATTTGAAACTATGGATTTAAGATTTTCATGAGCGATAAGTCATACTGATCAACACTATGGGGGGCAGCCATGGCCTGGTGGTTGAGGATCTGGTCTTGTGAAAGGTCACCGGTTTGATCCCCAGGCAGGTCATGACTGAAGTGACCTTGAGCAAGGCACCTAATCCCCAAGTACTCCCCGGGCACCGTGGATAAGGCTGTGTATGTATTTCACTGCATGGATGGGTTAAATATGGAGGTCAAATTCCATTGTGTTCAAATCGCATTGGAAAAAGTTTAATTTAATTTAATTAAAACAAAAAAGGCTTAAATATGCAATTATCTATATTGTATATAAAATATGACATCTTAACGTTTTGACTGCAGCGTAAGTGCTCTATAAATGAGAATATATTTACTGGTATTTTGAGAGAAATTAGTTTGTCAAATAAAACGTTTTACTCAAACAGACCTATACAGTGTTCATTTGCAGTGGTCTTGTCCCGCGATATATGTGTACATAGTAATTATTAAGGAATAAAGGCTTCAGCATAATTTGAGAGCTTTTAAGTGATCAAACGAGAGAAAAACATCCTGAAGATACGTTAGAGTTACCGCTATAATGTTTACTGCTGCAGCGGACTGAAAGTGAAAGTTAGCAGTTAGCATAATCAGCTAAAGACAAAACGCAAACGTAACGTTACTTCAAGCAAAGATTAAGTTTATTTACCCACTTTATCAAATAGACTTCAATGTTACGATGTATTTATTTTAGCTGAGCTTTGGCCAAATATATTTATTTAAGCCATATCCGTGTCTGTACGATGCCAAAGAGCAGTGAGTTACTGCAGTGACTCTGCATCAACTGTGAGGAGCTCAGCGCTCTGCGATACTTATTCACAATGACTCAGTCATTTTGTCTGCCTTTAATTGTTCCCTAAAGTCACTTTACAGCAAACACCACCACAAACAAATAAACACCACATATAACACAAAAACATTAACCGTTTACCTGAACGTGGTGAGAGAAAAACTGTAGCCTCTTTCTGCCATTGCTGCTCCGACGACTGCGGCGTGACGTTGAATGTTTGATAGAAATGATTGGTCGAGACGGCTTTCGGAGAGCATTATGGGCAATGAAGTGAAATTCAATTAAGTTAGCGTTTACTTCTCGCGGAATGTATCTTTGTCTTTCATTTTTATCTTTATTTTAACATTGTATTTTCAAATACAAATTTGTGATGATGTAATAGTATTTGTCGTGTATCACACATGGTCTGATTTTTCAATTAATCGGAGAATATAACTACATCTCCCAAAATGCATTAGGGAGCCATACGCATGCTCGTTCTAAACAGCCAGATGACCGTGAGGATGTTGAGGTGCCAGTAAAAGCTTGAAGAAACATCATAATGTCATTGTCCGGTTTCTTAAGGCTTCTCAGACATTCACTGCAGCGTCTAGAGTCCAGCTTTGTCCAAGCTCTTGGGTTTGACAGGACTTTAAGTAAGTAAACCGCCTGTTTTATGTATTTCTAAACACATTCACATAGAAAGTAGCATGATATACCCGAGCCTGCTAATGCTATATGTGCTAGCTACTTGGTTTCATTTTACCTTAAATGCTGATTATATCATATATGTCTTAAAGATGGATATATGCAAATTTACTCATTTCTGATTAGCTGGCCTTTACTGTACCTTGCTCAATGTAGTCTGGTTTAAAATACTCCTTATGACTTACCATAATTGTGCAGATAAAAAGACAAACGATTTCCTCAGGTGTTGAGATGAAAATCTAAAACATTTCTACTGAAAATCGTCATAACTTACATAAATAACACTGTTATTTATTAAATAAGACTTTATACTAGTCTTGTGGTTCAGGTCAGCAGATTGTGATGGTCATTTGAACTGGTCTCTCTTTTCCCTAATTGTATTTCATATATTTCAAGTAATTAATTAAAAACAGACTGTATTTGCATCTTATTTTTCTGTGCCTTTTACTGTGTAGACAATGTTTACGTCATTCAAGCTGTTTTGCATTTTAAATAAGTAAATTTGCTTTTGTTTTTTTACTTGTATTAGAATAGCAGTCAAAACATATGTAGAACAGTGGCTGCACCTTAATCTAAATCCTCAAAATAAATTCCTAATAAACTCTCAGAACTATTTCTTTCAAGGTCCAGCTTTGGCAGTTCATGGCCCCAGCCTGCTGCCTCAACCTCAGCACATCAGCAATGACAACAGCTCTGAGCCCAGTTTTCTGGACAGCATATTCTGGATGGCAGCGCCCAAGAAAAGACGCACCATTGAGGTCAATCGCTGCAGACGAAGGAACCCAAATAAACTAATTGATGTTCTGGCAAGTCAAGAGTTTTACTTAATTCATGGTGACCTCTTAATATTGTCTTTTATATCACACAGTCATTTATGAACTATATCTGTCATAAATTCCCTGTAACTTCAAAATCCATTAGTACAGGCTCAGTCTGTGTAGCCAAATGGTCAGTCGGATATGGAGGTTCAACATTGTTTTTCTGTACTATGACAAGCACCTTCCCTTACATATTCCCTTCCCTTACATATTACAAAAGTATAACACCACAATGCAAGAATAAAAGACCTTTGTATAAAACATAGCATCACAATAATTAGGTTGGGAAGAGGGGGTGGGTTCTAAATATATTGGAACTGTACCAGCAGAAACAGCAGTGCTTCTTTCAAAAAAGGCTATAAAACTCAATAAAAATAATTTATTTATTTGTTCCAAATAATTGAAACACTACATTATAATTAGATTGTATGATACCTGCAGTTGTTAAGTGTTCTTAAAATATGGCTATAAAATTTCCCGCTCCTTGAATCTACTAAAATGTCATATTTAAATATTGCTTGATTCAGAATTTGTTGCATTTACTTTTTGCAAAAATTAAATGTAATCTCTTGTTTCAAACAGACAAATATTGAGCCGTGTCTAGAGTGTGGTAACCTGAAACAGAAGCATACTCTTTGTGGATTCTGCTATGAGAAGGTCCGTAAGGAGACCGCTTTTATACGAAAGCAGATCCAAGTGATGGAAGGCCGTCCTCTGAATGCACCATCAACGGAGACTGTGGTTATATATGAGAACGAAACCCCTGGTGAAGCAGACAAGGATAAAAGGATAGTAGAACGCAGCAGAAAACGTCCCATCTGGTTCAACCTGTAAAAGCTGGTATGCTGGAAAATGTGCATCTCTTTTTGTATAATAAATATTAAAGTATCAAAACAATGGGTCTGGCCTTTGTTTTAAAACGATACTTAGAAACATTACCATAATTCACCATATCACCATTTATCATGTCAGCCACAGTTCTGTTGAAAGGACACTGTGATTTGGGTTTAAAATACACAAGCATATGTACAACCCAAATTAGAAAAATGTGGGACAGTATAAAAAATGCAAATGTGTTTCTTACATTTACTTGGACTTTTATGGTGGTACTTGAAGCTTTAACACTTTCTATATTTCTGCATATATTTGACCTAAAATTTTATCAGAGTTTCACACACATCCTAAAAGTAGATAAAGATAACCAAATCAAATGAGACAAAAATATTAGACTTGGTCATTTATGTATTAAGGAAAGTCATTCAATATTACATGTCTGTGAGTAGCATGTAATTGTAAGTTTTTAATTTGTATAATCAAATGTAAGTATGTGAACCCCTTATGACCCCCTTGTTAAGCAATAACTGCAACAAAATGTTCATCTCGTTGTACTTTTCCGAAGTGTAACTGAGCTTTACCAAGAGCACTGGCAACTCCATACAATGATACAACTTGTGATCATCTGGAACTGTTGGTGATAACAAGGGGGATGGTCCAAAAAACAGATGTTTTGATGTCAAGAAAAAATTCTTTTGTTAACTTGAGATCCCAAGAAGATTAAACAGTGATGAGACAGAAAAATATAAACAAATTGCATCCTTCCTGAACTTCTATACCAAACCCATTTTGGAAAAGTCTAAAAACGGGAAAGAACAGGCATCATTCCTTTTAGTAAATAAATGCTATCTGCAAATGCTGTATCTATCATAAACTATAGAGAGTGTGATACTATGTTGCACAGTCTAGCAATAGAACTCATGTGCAAATGATCCAGCTTTGCAACAGGGTTCATCAGTGGAAGTCTGAGTTTCTGTGATGGATCAGACAGTGTAAAGGGGACAGCATAAAACTATAAATGGCATCCTACCTTGCTTTTTAGTGTAAAACTGCAAGATTATCCTTTTCTTTTAAACATGAAAAGAAATCTGCTGAATATTGTGAACACGTTCTTTAGTGGAATGAGAACAAGAAAAAAATTGTATGGGGTCCAACATGTTTGCTGTGAACTTGGCCAGGACTACTGCACTGTAATATTCCCAGCAGTCAAGCACCAAAGAAGGTGTGTGACTGCATGAGTGAAAAATGGTTTTCAGGAGATAACATTTAGAGATGCCCATGCACACCAAAATACTGACTGACAAAATGACTCGCAGCCTCCAGAAGCTTGTAAAGCATGTACATAAGCTCAAGCTCCTGTAGTTACTGAAAGGGAAGAGAAGTGGGATAAGAGCTAAGATAAGCCAGCATACAAATAAAAATACTGTTATGTATTTGTAAATTACAGGTATCATAATGCATAGTGTTAACTACACTGAGGCCAGATATAGTGGTCTACTCGGCAAGCAAAGGAGTTTATTTTACACAGATATGTAACCTCAGAAACACAGACAGAGGGAGGTGCACACCTGATCACCCCTGTGAACAGCTTTTGATGTAGTGGGTGTTTCGAGATTGAAGTTGAATTGAGATTAAGGTTGAATTGAAATGGGCCTATATGGAACCCCTATGATGACATGGGGAATACACTGCTTGAATCATATTCTAAATTGAATAGGGTTGAGATGCACGCACCCCATGTGCAGTCAAAACAGAGAAATGGTCAAATAATGTTTGGACCAAATTTGTTATATGTAAGTGTGTTATAATTAGCTACTTCTTAAATATTATGCAAATTATATAAAAGAAATGGACAAGCAGACATGATATTCTGGAGAAAACACTATTAGGGATTCGGAATTGACTTGAATACTTAATGATAATAACAACAATTAAGTTATCATGCTGTATTTTTGTAAAGGGAGTAATAATGGGAGTAATAACTGAGAATACAACATTTGCAAAACCTTGAAGACATCTAGTGTTGTAAAATTGATTTACAGGCTCACAGTGCAGAATTAGTATAGACATTTCTTTACTACAAGTTGGCTAATAGCGAAAAAAAAATAATCTAATATTTAAATTATAATTGGCATACCAATAAAGCTAACATTTTCATGCACCTCTGTTTGCTTAAAAGCTGTTAAGTTTTGATTATATAAGCAAAACTTCGTGAATGTATTATTTTTCAGTATCACTGGACTGATAAATCTGAATAAATATATATGAATAAATAGATTGTTGTAACTCACTGAACCATCTTACCATAACTATAATCAATAATAAAGCTGCTATAAACAAAAACACATATACAACCACTGGACGATACCAATATGCAGAAAACTATGGGGGCTATACAGTCAAAAGATTATACCATTGCACAGCCATGACCAAAGAAATTGACCACTTAAAAGAAAAAAAAAATAGAATACTTCAAAAGTAAACCTTAAGGTCTGTCAAATGTACATCGAGTATATTTCCAGTGAAAATCAACAATTTACCCCACAAAAGAAGCCCGCATGAATAACGAATGGTCTGTCTTTCCGCCGTCTAATAAAATCGCGTATTTTACGTCACGCAGCGTAGCACTGTGCGTAACTTTGCAGACCACCGAGAAAGGACTTGTACGTAAACCATAACCCTTAGTTTGCAAGGTGAGCAAGTGCATGAAAACATGTCATATAACATCACATTGTGATTATGTATTGAAATCAGATGAGTAGATGGTTTAACTAGAGCTTTATGCTAGCGTTTAGCAGGCAGGGTGACGTTAGGCGTTAGCAGTGCTGAGCTGATGTCTTTTACTTTTGGTTTTCTGACTGTATCATGTATAGACTAACTCTACTGCAAACGTTTACACGATGTGAGACTGCAGGCTTACATGTACACAGAGACATACTTCAAAAATTCCCTTTCTGCAGCACAGATATTGTTTCCGAATGTACACCATTGAGTACAGTAATGTTAAAAACATACACACACCAAACATTGCGTTCTCTCGCGAGACTTCCTGTTTCATTTGCTTTTTTTAAGGTCTTGGTATCAAAATTATACAATTGTGACAGAAAGAGCACGAGGGATAATGCTAAACTAAATACAATTATATTATTGCCTTAAATACATAATGCTTCAACAGATGCAGTATTCGTTACAAAAAGTCTTAATAGGCGTAACATTTTTACATGATGTCAGATACGCTTAACCTGGCTTAGTCATAAACGTTTAATTGGAATTGTCCGTTCTACCTTAAATAGTTCAGTAGTTACGCTTTGTGTGTAAGCATGAACTGCTGCAACATGCTAATAAAAACGTTAATGGATAAGAGTCAACTTGAGCTTCATATATGCCGTAAATACAATTAAGTTTGGTTTTTGGTTGATAAGTTTTCTTAAATGAAATTAAAATTAAATTACATTAAAAATTTCGATAATATGAAAAAGTTAAGCAAAGTGAGCGACATGGATATGTTTGAAATTTTACATAATGCAAAAAATGATATTTTCAAATTTGACCTTAATATTAATGTTATTATTTTTTACATTTATGTAATTGTTTGAATCAATAAAATGCTTGTGAAAATGTTAATAAATTACAAAATCATCATTTAGTTTTCCTATTTTTTAAGATATGTTGGATGGATAGCATCTATTAAACATTCTTAGAAAAGCTTCCTGTACCTGTTTATAGTAGTATTTATTATTACTTTAGTAAAATATTAAACACAAGTATTATGTATTGACTTGCTTTTGACAAGGCTTTCGTTTTCATGTGAACAGGGTATCTCCATGAACAATTTAAATGATCCTCCTCGATGGAATATAAGGCCGGACCCACAGGGAGGTGCAGATGGAGGCAAATGGAACTATGCTCTGCTGGTCCCAATGCTCGGTCTCGCTGCCTTTCGTAAGTGGGCCGTTACACAGGTTTTTGTGCAATGCTGCTGTGAACATGTTACTCCCATGGGTGTTGTCGCTGATCATATTAGGCTCATTATTACCCTTAAAAGTTTAGAGAAACGATTAAACATATTTATGGTTGAATTTGTTTTGCTTTTAAAATGTTCAAGCACATTAACATATCTAATTCTTTCAGCACTTTGTCATTCTGAATATTTGGCTTTGACATAAATTTTCCTTAGGCTCAGCTTTGCACTTTTTGGGCAGACAGACCCAGACCCAGCAGTATAGATGTTATCAGTAGGGGTTGACAGATTATCAACCTTTACGGGTAATGGTAGTCATTATTTCTTATATTATTTCAGTGTTTCGGATTATCAGAATTAGCCCAAAGTCTCATCCACAGCACTATTTGTTGGGTAGAAGTGGACCACATGCTGAGTAATCCAGGCAAAGTAAATTGTTATATTAAACTATGTTCTTTTAATGAAAATTGTAAGTAAAAGTTTTATCCTTGTCTTTTTTCCAAATTGATGGCAAATAAATATTCTTAAATATAAATTATCTGTGTCCTTGAATAGTAATTATCAGATTCTGTTTCATCCTGAAAAACATATCAGTACATCACAAATTTCTAGGGTTGGGCAATTAACTGCAAGTTTCTTTGCAAAACAAGGATAACTAAGATTAATTGGGTTTATGTTGTGCAATATGTGAAATTGTAAATACAAATCATTGTATTCCTGGGTTTTATTTTTTTTATCACAGTCTCTACTTGGTCTTTATTACAAATTGTCAAAATTCTGAATAACAAAATATTAAATATCGCTATCTTACGAATGTGTTGTGTGATGCCATAGTTTGTGATGGAAAATATATGCTATTTATTCTTGGCATGTGTGCACTCCCAAATTCCATGTTCTTACCATCCAATCAGGATTTCATTGCAATAACTACGTGCTATATTTATGTTTGATGATTACTTCGACCAGGTTGGATATGGACACGAGAGTCCCAGAAACAGATCCAGGAGATAAAAGTACAGTATGACAGAGATTTGGCCAACCTTGCCAGGGACCTGGAGCTGAAGTATAAAGAAACCCTGACGGAGAATCGCCGGACCGCCGCACTGCTGGAACTGGAGCTGGAGAAGGAGCGTCAGAGGGTGCAGGGCTATAGGAAGGCTCTGGTCTCTCAGAGTCAGCAGCTCCTGGAAGAACGCCGGCAGCTGCAGAGGGAGCGTGAGGAGCTGGAGAAGGAGAAAAAGCGTGCCCTGCAATCCGGAGCAGCTGGTATAGCACTGCATGGAGCTCTACAGCGAGAAGAACAGTGGCATCAGAGAGCAAAGGCTCTGCTGGATGAACTGGAGCTTCAACTAGTGGAAAGGCAGGAAGCTTTCTGCAGCCTGTTGGTGCCCAGGGAGCGCCGGCTGGAGATGGAGAAGAATCTACTGCTCAAGGTGGCCAAAGACCCTGTGGGGGCTGAATTGGGTCTTGAGGAGGACCTCAGGGACATTTTTAAGAATGATAGGCATTGCGCAGATTTGCTGAACATGGACAAGAAGAAAAATGGAAAGTTGATGTGGCTCTATCTCAGGTACTGGCAGCTGCAGGTCACCCTGCAAAAACACAAGAGGGCAGAGGAAGCTCTCAAAGGCCCGTTGCCAAATGTCAAGTGACCTTGCTACCATAGAACAGGGATCATCAATTCTGGTCCAACAGTTTGATATTTATTTTTATTCAGACTGTGCCAAAAACTTTAACACTGAAATTCTCTCCAAACATATGAATGAAACTTAATTTCACTTTCTTTTTGAACCATCCACCATTTGTCTATATTACAGCAATACTGACTGACCAAGTCATTTTGAACACAAAACACTATTAAAGAAATGGTTCAGCCATGAACAAACACTAGAACTCAATAGTCACCTTTATAGCCCAGTTATTTCCATCAAAACACAACACCAAAATATTGCTTGAACCTCTTCCAGATCTTAATTAAGGTTTCATAGACTAGTTGATGTGTTTTAGTGTAATTTACTGTCAACTTAAAAAATAAAGAACTTGTGAAGTGAATTGTTATGATTACTATGAATTTTTAATTTATCTTAATATCTGGATGAGGTTTGGTGATTGGGCTGTTTTGTTGACTGCTGAATTCTAGTGTGTGTTAGTAGTGTTAGTTTCACATCTCTAATCCCCCAGTGATTGACAACATGTGAGGTAAGTGGAAAAATGTGTAAATATAATTTCTGGGTGAACCACTGCTTTAAAATAACAGAAACCATCAAACTGTTTTCAAACATAACTTTGATTATAGTATAACACATTTTTTATTAAGAAAATTGAGGAAAAATATGAGATAAAAGAGAAATGTACAGGAACCTCAAACTCCACCTGCTACAAGATTAATATATTTTGTTTATTTGAGTTTAAGAAGCGTGATAATTGAGAACTCGCTAGATTCAAGTCGATTACCAGGATTCAATATTGATTTTGACCGGTTTAGAATAACAATGATTTCAGACCTCCTTGACCAGAATTCTTGATCCCTGCCAGAGTTCTTTGAAGCTGTACCACAATATAACCACTTTTAGTATCCTTAAAGGACCTTTCAATAGTGATTTCATAGTTGAGTTCTTCAAAGAAAAATCCATCGAAAGGTTCTTCAAGGAAACAAAATGTGGTTCTTCTGCGGCATTTCTCCTAAGAATGTGTAGAAGATAACAGGAAAAGATGCTGACTGTCTTCTAATACTTAACTAGTTGTTTCAGGCCTTGTAGATTTGCAGTACTGCATATTTATTTTTGCTTTATTGTTCATCTGATGTATTTATGAAATAGGAAATATTTGGAGTGGAACCTCCAGATTCTGACAATCATATCATCAAATAATAACACTTCCATACTTTCCATGACATGAAAATCTTTATCCCTTTAGAGCATGTGCTGTTAATTACAAACAAAAAAGTATTTCACCTGGACCAGTCAGTCCTTACACATGTAAGTGATACTTGATGTTCCAATATCTCGACTTGTTTCATCCTGAATAAAAGTGTACGGTAATGGTCAGTTTTACATGTTTACATTTCTCATTTAAATGAAACTGTTACTTCATTAGTTTAGACTTGAAGCTGTGAGGCTAATATTGCTAACAACCACTAAAACTCAGTAGTCATCCAAATAATGTCTGTGAAAAATACAGGGTAGAGCAGGGATACTCATTGCGCGGCTCGCCGTGCTTTATTGGTGGCTCTCGTGATTACGAAAGGTTACGAAAGTACGCCAACACAGCCAAAGTATTTTAAAAGCATGCTACAAAGACATATACTGTAATGCGCTTTACATTCCAAGCACTTGCCCTCTCATTTTGCCTCAATTAAAGTTGGTTCCAAATCGGGGATACTGTGGAACCTGGCAACACAGGCACTGTTTCCAATAGCATGCTGCACGAGACTCTGCTGTTGCCAGGTTCACGGTTTAACACTTATAAAAGAACTAATAAAACACTCATGTTACCATATTATTAATGACTTTAAGATAAATAGCAATAATCATAATAAATCCTTTATAAACAAAATACTAAGTCGTACACTCGTACATTGTTGTTTTGCCATTCGCTTCAAACGTGTGACAGACATATTTTGGGCTAGTTTAAGCTTCTAAAGGGCGAGTTTTAGACTGACTTTAGGCTGGATATTTTAGTTGGACCTGGCAACCCTGCAGCAGTGTGTCTACATGGTAGCAGCAATTCTATAAGCTAGCTAGAGCAATATATTCAGTGCGCAAAGGTTTAGTCCATAGGTGGGTTATTTATTTTTTTACATTATTTGAGTGAGGTGGGGTGATATTGTGGCTCTCTCCTTGACTTTGATCTGTCAATATGGCTCTTTTGAAAAAAATAGTGAGGATCACTGGGTTAGAGGATTACAATGTCTTCAAAAAATCATTTATTTCAGTAATTCAATAAACAAAAACTTATATAGATTTATTACACATGGAGTGTCTATTTCAAGTGTTTATTTCCTTTAATGTTGATGATTATGGCCTACAGCAAAAGAAACCCCAAAAGACTGTCTCAAAACATTTTAATATAAGGTGATCACTGATTGTGGAAACTTCACTCTAGACCTCAAGCAGCTTGGATTGTGTGTGGATTGGATTGTCTCTCCACTTCTCCTCCAGACTCTGGGACCTTGATTTTAAAATTAAATGCAAAATGCACTTTCAGTGATGATTTAGGGAGCCATGTCATCTGCTGGTGTTGGTCCACTGTGCTATATATCAAGTCCAAAGTCAGCACAGTAATCTACCAGGACATTTTAGAGCACTTCATGCTTCCATCTGCTGAAAAGCTTTATGGAGATGTGGATTTTATTTATCCAGGAGGATTTGGCATCTGCCCACACTGCCAAAAGTACCAACACCTGGTTTAATAACCACAGTTTCACTGTGCTTGACTGGCCAACAAACTCACCTGACCTAAACCCCACAGAGAATCTATGTATTGACAAGAGGAAGTTGAGAGACACCAGACTCAACAATGCAGACGACCTGAAGGCTATCGAAGCAACCTGGGCTTCCATACCACCTCAACAGTGCCACAGGCTGATCACCTCCATGCCACACCACACTGATGCAGTAATTCATGCAAAAGGAGCCCCAACCAAGTACTGAGTGTATATACTGTACATACTTTTCAGTAGAACATTTATGTATTAAAAATCTTTTTTTGAATTGGTCTTATATAATATAATGTTTTGCGATACTGAATTCTGGGTTTTCATTGGCTGAAACCATAATCGTCAACATTAAAAGAAATAAACACTTGAAATTTTCGCTTTTAATTTTTTGAGATACACCTGTACAACATCTAAAATTCTGTCAGTCGCTCAGATCGTAATAAAGGCCTCACAGACTAGTCAACATGTTTTTAAGATGACGTCTGACTCACAGTGAACTATAAAAATAACAGAAACTTCTGTAGCTGAATGCTGTGTCTGCCAACTTACTCAAGCATTCTTCTTTTTGTTCTTTAGGAGTTTTTCCTTCAAAGTGTCACCTTAACAGGTGCTTGGGCCAAATATATTCTGTATAGCTTTATGACTGCCCACTGTGAAAGTGCAATATATTATTTTTTTCTTCAAAAAGGCAAAAACAACAGTAACAAGTTGTATGACAAGCTCAGCAGGTTCAATACCTTTGTTCTATGACAAGCTTAGCAAGTTCAATACTTTCGTACTGAACACCCCTTTTTTTATTTTATCTGGTATAACAAGTCTAGTGTGTGCTGCAGCGATCTCATTTCTGCACTTAATTCATTGAGTGAGGGCTTTACTCATTTTGATCTGTTTTGGGAGTAGCCACGGTAAGTTCACTTTGTATGATTTGTTGTTTCTGGACCACTATGGCTGGCAAAAAGGAAAGACTGGGTTATCTGAAGCAACCAGATGAAAACATTTACAAACTGAAGGGTATCCTCAGGGCTGTAAAGGCAAATACACGACTAGTTTTTAGTTATTTTAAATTTAGAATCAATTACATATAGAATCAGAGATCTTATGTTTAACCACTGCACGTATTGTATATTTCTTGTCTCATTGTTTAGTTTTGATTAGCAGTTAAGCACCAGGTTTAGTTGTGGTGTCATTGCCAAGAAATCAACAAACTGCTCCCAATGGTTCCTTTAGTGGAAGCTATTATCATAAACATGACATGCATGATTACCAACCCACAAACAGACAGACACAAAACCCACAAACAGACTCCGCATAATGTGCAGTAAAGCAAATCACGTGTTTGTACACAAATGGCTTGAAGACACTTCCAGGTGGATAACGCTTAACAGATGTGAATGGTGTGGTGATTCAATGATTCAAAGCTTTATTGTCATATGCACAGTACAGAAATATGTTTCCCTGTACAATGAAATGTCTACTTTGCACACTGGATGTCATAGTGCAATAATGAAATAGTGAAAAAAATAAGAATAAAAATATAAGCTCTCAGAGAAAAACAAGAAAAACACGCTATATACACATTGTGCAGTAGAGCTATTTACATTGTCCATACACCATATTCACCTCCTTCCTGTAGGCTGCCTCGTCTCTGCCAGTGATACAACCTATCACAGCAGTGACGTCAGCAAACTTCAGGATGACGTTGTTGGGGTGGGAGGCGACACAGTCATGGGTGAACAGGGTGTAAAGAATGGGGGTGAGGACACATCCCTGTGGGGTACAAATGCTGGTGGTGATGCTGGCTGATATCCTATTTCCAATCCTGAGAGACTGAGGCCTACCAGTCAGGAAGTTCAAAAGCCAGTCATAGAGGGTGGGATGTAGTCTGAGAGATAACAGTTTGTGGGTGAGTTTGTGAGGGATGACCGTATTGAAGGCGGAGCTGTAGTCAATAAACAGTATCGTGATGTAGGAGTCCTTATTTTCCAGGTGGGAGAGGGAGATATGAAGGGCAGCGGCAATGGCGTCTGAGGTGGACCTGTTGGCCCAGTACGCATATTGTAGGGGGTCTGTAATGTTCAGGCAGGATGGTGGGTTGTTCTTGGGGAGGGGGACAATTGTGGTCTTATAACAGGTGGGAATGGTGCGTTGTCTGAAGGAAAGTTTGAAAATGAAAGTAAAAACCACTCTGAGGGCCCACCCTGGAATGTTGTCAGGCCCAGCAGCTTTGCGGGGTTTGATTCCTCTCAGGGCTTTGTGTACCTGGGCTGTTGAGATGACTTGTGTGGGGGAGGGGAGTTCAGTGATGTGTGTGTGTGTTTTGTGGTGGTGATGGTGGGGGTCGAGGTCTCAAAGCGGGTGTAAAGCACATTGAGATTGTCTGGAAGGCTGTCTGAGGAGCTGATGGTGTTGTTGGGCCTGGACCTAAAATCTGTGATTTGATTCAGACATTGCCACATATTCCTGGGGTCAGCAGTAGAGTAGAATCCCTCCGTCTTCTCTCTGTGCTGTGTTTTGGCTGATCTTATGGCTCATCGCCGGATCTACAAGCAGCAGAGCATGCTTGTAGCATTTGCAGTACCTCACTGTTTACCCAGGGCTTCTGATTGGGGAACTTCCTGACCTGTATGGTGGGCACAATGTTCTCAATACAAATGCTAACATACCCAAACTCCTACTCAGCATAGTCACAACATGCCTGGAATTCACTTGGAATTAAAAATGTGTTGATGCTTTGTACAAAATGCCCAAAAATCCCTTGATGTGGGGCTGTAATGCTACATATAAATCTGGTAACACTTGTTTGTTTGTTACAAAAGTGAAGCAATGTAAAAACATCCGTGGAACACCTAAAAAAAAGAAATAGCTGAAGACCCAGTTTCAGTGGTGAGATTAACTGGGGGATTAATACACTGTACTTGGCAATGCAGGTGATCGAAATGTAAGTATTTCTGCATGAAAATGTCCCATTCCAACTTCAATGGGGCAGCAGTTAAATCCATTTGACTAAGAAAATTCTCATTCCACCTTAACTGGTATAGTAACTATGTTCATTTGTGTACAAAATCTGTTCCACCTTAAATGGTTCAGCAGGGGTATGCAGTGTATCACAAAATACATACTGACAAAATGACACTTTGACACAATGAAGAGTATTCTGTGTGCAGCTTATATAACAGTGTAAATTTATTCTTCCTTCAAAATAACTTAATATACAGCCATTAATGTCTAAACCACCAGCAACAAAAGTGAGTACACTCCTAAAAGACTACACCCCTAAAGGTCCAAATTGAGCATTGCTTGTCATTTTCCCTCCAAAATGTCATGTGGCTTGTTAGTGTTACTAGGTCTCAGGTGTGCATAGGGAGCAGTTGTGTTTAATTTTGTAGTACAGTTCTCACACTCTCTCATACTGGTCACTGAAAGTTCCAACATGGCACCTCATGGCAAAGAACTCTCTGAGGATCATAAAAGATGAATTGTTGCGCTACCTGAAGCTGGCCAAGGCTACAAGAAGATGGCCAACACCCTGAAACTGAGCTGCAGCACAATGGCCAAGATCATCCAGCGTTTTAAAAGAGCAGGGTCCACTCAGAACAGACCTCGCGTTGGTCGTCCAAAGAAGCTGAGTGCACGTGCTCAGCATCACATCCAAATGCTGTCTTTGAAAGATAGACGCAGGAGTGCTGTCAGCATTGCTGCAGAGATTGAAGAATTGAGGGAAGAATTCATTTACACTGTATAAGCTGCACACAGACTACTTTTCATTGTGTCAGTGTCATTTTGTCAGTGTTGTCCCATGAAAAGATATACTTAAATATCTGCAGAAATGTGAGTGGTGTACTCACTTGTGATACACTGTAAGTCACCTTTAATAGTAAATTGATTTCCTAATTTATCACATACAGTACCAGTCAAAAGTTCACATTTAATGTTTTTCTTTTTTTCTTTTTTCCCTCTACATTGTAAATGAATACTGAAGTCATCCAGAATATGAAGGAACACATAATGAATCATGTAGTAAACTTAAAAATGTTAAACAAACCAAAATATGTTTTAGATTTTACTTCAAAGTAGACACACAACTGATGTCTCAAACACATTAAGAGGCAAGAAATGATTGTGTCCAAACTTTTGACTGGTACTGAATTTAAGTTTTTTTCTTAATGCATTGCAGAGACAAATTTAGACTTGTTTTTTTAACAGAATATCATGAACAACGACGATTCTCCGAGATGGAACATAGAGCCAGAGGCACGAGGAGGTGCAGATGGAGGCAAATGGAACCGTAATTTAGTAGCAGGTGTTACATTATTCGGTGTTACTACAGCTGCCTGTAAGTAACTCCTGTAGTAATTATTATCCTGAAAGTTAATTCATGGATCAAATCATATAAAATCCACAAAACATATAAACCTAAAAAATGTTTCATACTTGATTTTGCTCATATGTTGATGCATTTTAACAATTAAAGAGCCCATATACAGTAAAGTATGTGAACCCTTTGGGATTACTTGGATTTCTGCATAAACTGGTTTTTAAATGTGTTCTGATCACAACAATAGACAAACACAGCTTGTTAAATTAATACCACATAAAAATATATATGATTTCATGTTTTTATTGAGCATAAAACATTCACAGTGCAGGAGACCCCTAATACAGTGTTTCTCAATTGCATTTTGAATGAGGTCAACCATAGTAATGGGAAAATGGGCATATCAGTAAATAATAATAAATAATACAGTGGTACCTTGGGATAGGAGCAGACCAAGATATGAGCTGCAATTCCGTCCATATTTTTGTTCGAGATCCGAGCGAAATTTCAAGATACGAGTGGCTGCTGCTATAGCTGAATTTCTTGGCAGCAGATGGATGCTGAAGTGAAAGGGGAGAAGAGACAATTTACTATACAACACGCACTACACATCTACACAGTACCGTGCATCGAATTACCCGCAAATTTAAAATGCTACAGCGAGAATTCCCCAAAATTAATTTTACATTCATATTTATTGAAATCTGAAATGTAAATATTTTGTTATGCATTGGTAAAGTATGTGTGTTTCTTAATTCAAGACATGTCTTTTTGTCCATAATTCAGGATGGTTTGGGGATGTTTCACAAGACTGGAATGGATTAAATCTATTTCAGTTATTTTAAATGGGAGAAATTTGTTTGATGTACGAGTTGACTGACTTATGAGCTCTGTTACAGAACAAATTAAACTCGTATCTCAAGGTACCACTGTACTTATAAATAAATATAAATAATTGTAAACAACAATAAAAAAACTATAATAGTTTTGGTACAAAAACACACAAATGTCATAAGTTGACATGAAGAAAAATAAATTTTCAATAACTTCTTCCTGTCTATTTTCTGGCATTTTGCTCCTCTTTTTTACTGACTGATGCCAAACTCAGTATTTTCAGTTTGCAGGCACTTTTCAGAATGTTGTTATGACCAATGATCATATTGTTTCATGACCCACTTCCATTAGATTGGCTTTGGACTCGTGTGTCCCAAAGAAAGACCAAGGAAGTTCAGGAAAATCATAAGGAGGACGTGGTCACGTTGACCAAAGACATGAATATCAAGATCTCCCATCTGCAGCAGGAGCTCAACAAAGAGAGGCAGCAGGTGCAGCACTATAAGAAAACGCTAGACATCCAGACCCAGGTAGTCAATCAGCTACAGAAGAAGTGTGGTGAGCTGAAGCAGCAGAGGAAACATATAAGTACAACAATGGTCAAGGCTA
>BRDA01011536.1:0-22649 GCA_036984385.1 Crenuchus spilurus | reverse complement strand
ACCTAGGACCTGTTTGCCATGGGAGACCCTACCAGGGGCATAGTGCCCCAGACAACATAGCCCCTAGGATCATTCAAGCACGCAAACCCCTCCACCGCTATAAGGTGGCAGTTCAAGGAGGGGCAGTTAACTTATAGGCTTCATTACAGCTGGTTATTCTCCACCACACGTTTAGCACATTTTGTGTAAAAGACATGGGCTGGAGGAATATTAGGGATACACTAAAATAGACATACAATAAACACTCTATACACTAGAATATGATATATTAGTAAATAAACAATGACAATAAACATTATTAACCACTAGAATAGATAATTAGAGTTCTGCCCTTGTGATCGGAGGGCCATCGGTTGATCCCCGAGCAGGACATGGCATAATATCCCTTGAGAAAGGCACCTAACTCACAGTGTGTGTTTCAATGCACAGATAGGTCAAATGTCATATTTCTCTGTGTGCAAGCATATTTGTCAGTGATTGGAATAGGAGATAATAGTCCATAAACAACTTCAGTAAACACTTTTAAACAAAGCAATCGGAGGTGTCAGTGTATTTCAATTAGTGTGTCTTATCTTGTTCAACAGTAGTGAAGTAAGTGCTATAGCACCTGTGCTAGCTTAACACACAAATCCACCAAGTTTTCCTACGTCCCATGATGCCTTGTATGAAATGTGTAAAACTCCAAATGGAGAGTAAACAGCTGTACCAAAGCCTATAAACCCACCATCAACAAACAAAACTGAACAAAAAATCAGTGACACTGTCCTACCTCACACTTCTACCACAGAAGACTGGGTTTGTGTAGCAGCAGTATTTATGTAATTTATCATAATCTCCAAATGGCTAGAAAGATAAAAGTATGTATTTTCACCGATTTTTTAAGTGAATATTAAATACAGTGCTCTCCATAATTATTGGCACCCCTAGTTAAAATGTGTTAAAATAAATAAATTTTTTATTGCAGAAGAATAATCTCACTCTGAAAAATGTTAGAAAAAAAGCAACCTTCAACACAAGTGAAAAAAGGAAAGAAAGAAAAAATCCTGACTAAGAAATAATTATTTCCCATAAAATGACCTGTTCCACAATTGGTACCCTTAACAATTTCTTGGAAATAAATGTATTTGAACCATTTATGTCCTTTCTTCTGTAGTTTATAAAGTGGATCAAAGTATCTAGGAACCTTTCATTAGTAATTAATCACTTCCTGTTTCCCTGGGGTATAAATATGGCATTACACAAAGGCCTATTTCTCTTATTCACTCTTAAACATGGGAAAGACAAGAGAACACACTATTCGAGTAAGGCAGATGTGTGTTGACCTTCATAAATCAGGCAATGGCTACAAGAAAATATCCACTCACCTGCAGATGCCCTTATCTACAGTCAGAGCAATCATCAAAAAGTTCAAAACATCTGGAACTGTATCAAACAAGCCTGGAAGAGGACACAAGTGTATCTTGCCACCACGCACAGTGAGAAGGATGGTAAGAGAAGTAAAAAGTGCTCCAAAGCTCACTGTAAGAGAATTGACATCAGACGCTATCTACATGCAACAAGCTGTTTGGGAGGCATGCATGGATAAAGCCTTTTCTGAGTTACTCATAAGTGTAAATGGGTGGAGTTTGCCAAGCAGTACTGGGATTTTAACTGGGACCATGTGCTTTGGTCAGATGAGACCAAAATAGAGCTTTTTGGTAAAAAACACTGTAAGTGTAACACTAAGGATGAGTACGCAGAAAAACATCTCATGCCCACTGTTAAGTATGGGGGAGGATTAGTGATGCTGTGGGTCTGTTTCTCCTCCACATGACCTGGGAACCTTGTAAGGATACATAGGACCATGAACTCTTTGAAATATCAGGACATTTTGAATCAGAATCTGGTGGCCTCTGCCCGGAAGCTGAAGATGGGTCATCACTGGGTCTTTCAGCAAGATAATGACCTTAAACATGTGGCCAAATCTACAGTACTCAAAAAAGGTTCACAAAGCACAAAATCAAGCTCCTCTCATGGCCATCTCAGTCCCCAGACCTCAATCCAATAGAAAACCAGGGGGAGAGCTGAAGAGGAGAGTGCATAGGAGAAGACCCAGGACTCTGGATGATTTAGAGAGGTTGTGCAAAGAGGAATGGTTGAAGATCCCTCTTTCTGTATTCTCCCATGTTGTGAACAATTATAGGGGAAGATTAAGTGCTGCTGTTGTTTTTTATTTGGCAAAAGGAGGTTGTACAAAGTACTAACAACAGGGGTGCCAATAATTGTGGCACACATGATTGCATTCAAAAGATTTATTTCTTAATGTGTGATTTTTTTTTTTTTAGATTGTAGTCTGATATTATATATAAAAAAAGAATTTATTAGAAGCCAAAGAACACTTCTTAACCAGGGGTGCCAATAATTTTGGAGGGTGCTGTATGTATTCACTACAGTTCATATTGTTGAGTGCATGTATTACTGCTCTTTTGTGCAGCTGGGAACAAAAGAAGGCTATCTGGTAAAACAAGGCTGTATTGTGAAGGTAAGACATTGTTAATGTTCTCTTAGTCAATACTATACACAAATGCACTTTTTGCAGTGTATATTACCTGCAGTGGCATTTGTAGCATTAATCGTTCATTTAGAAGTCAGACATCTTCTGACATTTGCTGAAAGGCAAGATTAATGTTATTAGTATGTAATTTACACTATACGTCCAAATGTTTGTGGACACCACTTCTAATGAATGCATTCAGCTACTTTAGGTTTAAGCACACATTGTTGATACAGATGTGCAAATGCACAGCTTGACTAGTCCCTGTAGAGGAGTACTGCCAGTAGAAGCTGATAAATATGAGCCTATGGGTGTCATGTCTAATGCCATATATATCTCCAGCATTGAGCTGTGGAGCAGTGAAACTGTACCCTGGAATGATGGTGATCATCCAACACTGTAGGGCTGAGTTGGGAATGAGGTGACAATGGTGATCATCCAACATCCTGACACACTGCAATGCTCCAAAATCTAATTGGACAGAGTTCTATTTTTAATACCTTTGATTTTTAGAAGAAACAATAAATGAGCATAAACTCGTCCACATAGTGTAATTCAATTGCAGATTCAAACCTTTCACTTGATCCTACATTTGTTTTTAGTAAGCTGATGATGAATTATATCGTGATTATAAGCTGATGATGAGATGCTGTTATGCGTATAGTATTTTGCAGACAAAATCATTAACTCTGGGTTGTTGGGTTTTTGCTAACCAGGAGATGAGCAAAATGACATTAGCCTCTTTTCTAATGATTTAATGTATGCTAAATAATAAAGTGTTTGCAAGACATCATCTGACAGTGTTTTTCACTTTTTGTCAGAACTGGAAACAAAGATGGTTCACACTGAACAGAAATGAACTTAAATACTTTAAAGACAAAATGGTAAGTTTAAGAACATGCTGCAGTTAGTTATGTTACCTAGCAGGAGAGAATGTCCAATAAACACTATCTTCCTCTTTTCTATCAGTTTGTAGAGCCCATTCGGACACTGGATCTGACCGCATGTTCAGCTGTTCAGTTTGATTACAGTCAGGAGAGAGTTAACTGCTTCTGGTGAGAGCACTGATTTAGACACAGCCTTGTACAGTGTGTGTGGGGGGTTATTTTTGGTCTCAAAATGGGGAAGTACAGCAAGAAACACACCTAGGAGTGAAAGAGTAGCGTTCAGCTCAAACTCCTCTTCACTCTACCTTCACTTAAAAAACTACACACACTATGTATATCATGTATGTATATCATGGCTACATCATATGCCTCTTTCTCTCTCTCTCTCTCTCTTTCTCATAGTCTAGTGTTCCCTGAGAGAACATTTTATCTATGTGCAAAATCCGGTGTGGAGGCTGATGAATGGATAAAAATACTACGTTGGAAATTGGTGAGAACAGCAATTTTTTAAATAAACAGGAACTTAAAAGTGCTACTGGTTAAAGGGGAAGTCTAGTGCTTTTTCAAAATTCCTGCATGATTTAATTGTTAAACCTTTAACATTCTGCTCAAACATCGGGTAGAGCACATTCAAGTCACTATATCTTATTGAAGAAGGTATTGAACTTAACACAATGTGATTGTGCCATCTCTACCAATCAGTAGACGTATGGTAGGCTAAAAAACATCCACTAGAGGTCACCAGAAATGTAACATTTTCTTGTCTGAATGCAAACCAGCAGCTTCATAGCCACAAAAAATAAACTGGATCAAATTCTGAAAAATTATTAGTGCTGTTGCTCCACCACAGAAATGAATGAGGTATTTAAAAAGCGAATAACGTTAGCATGTTATTGTACAGCTTTTGTATTTGTAGTTTATGTTCTGATTTTAACATAAAGTGCATCTCACTGTGTTTGAAGTGTACATTTAACAAATGTAACATTTACAGTTTTTATTACTTTCTGTATATTATTATAGACTTTGTTTACATCTCAATCACTGAACTGTGCAGAAATTTTGTGAAATCAGTGGAATCCCTCTGATGAAAAGGTGTACTGTAGTTGTATCTAAAGTGTCATTAAAAATAGAATATTGTAGATAATTAGTTCATTTAAAAGGGTAAACTGACATTTTATATTAATTGTACATGAAGTGATATTTCAAGACTTGTTAATTTGACTGTTGATCAGTATGACTAATATCTCAGAAATCAGAAATCCAGAAGAATAAGCTTGAAATACAGTGGAATCTCAGTTATCGCTTGCCCTGGTTATCTACAATTTGGCTATCGTTGACTTTTTTCAGGAAATTTTGGACCCAATTATTGTTCATCTGCCAAGTTTTTGCTAATTTGCAAAACCAAAACATTCAACCATGCATTGGTCATTCATTCTGGTTCTTGTTGATAAAGCTCAAAACAAACTAAAACATATCACACTAAAACAACTGCATGCAGTGCTATTGCCTGAAAATGGGTGCAAAAACAAATAGCATTCAAGAACGGGTGTACAAAACAAATGCTGCCAGCTGGGCCACACTGGCACACTCTAGGACAGAGCATAAACCCATAAGAGTAATGTTAAATGTTCATTTATCCATTTCATTAGTCTTTTGTATTTATTTCTCATTGTGTTCTGTATGTAAAATTATAGTTTATATAATTTTTTAATATTTTATAGTGTCTGGAACAGATTAATTGGATTTACATTATTTCTTATGTGAAATATTGCTCCAGTCAGCATTCGCTTTGTTTAACATCAGGCACTTTAGAAGGGATTCATGACAAAAAAAGAGGTTCCACTGTACTGTATATTCCTTTACTTGTAAAGAAAATAAAATGTGTTTACTTTGTCTATTATATTCTGATGTTTGGAGATGTAGTAGAATTATCAAAATTAGAGGCTAAAACTATTAATTAGAGGCTAAATTTGGTCTTATGTTCTCGCTTTGCCTAACAGCTTTTTCACCAATTTTTCTTCTAGTCACAGATAAAAAAAGGCAGATGATGGTGAAAACGTGGAAGAGGAGGAGCCAGGAGAGTATGAACTCTTTAGAAAGTTGGAAGAGAATGATCTAAATAAAGGGTCAGAAGTCAGTAGATTGTTAGGGTCTAGACTTAGACTTAGAGGGTCTAGGCTCTTATAGCCACTGTAACTTGATGCCAAGGTGTTGTGGGTACTGTGTATTTCAGTCGAGATAATGTCACATAGACATTGTCCTGCAACACTCTCCGGAGTAAAGTACTGACCTTCTGTAATACTGAGGACTGTATACTATAGATATCAGATGACTAAGGTGAAGTGGGTCTGATATTACATATTTATCACTGTGATTATCTTTCCTTTGTGGAAACATAGCATTTGTAACATAGAAGTTGGACACTACAGTAGCAGTCATTAGTTTTATATACACTTTCTTATTCTATGTTTTTATTTTTTTCCTACATTGTAAATAAATACTGAAGTCATCCACAGTATGAAGGAACACAAGGAATCATGTAGTAAACTTAAAAGTGTTAAACAAACCAAAATATGTTTTAGAATTTAGAATATTCAAAGTAGACACACAACTGATTAAGAGGCAAGAAAAGTCTTGACAAGACACAGCTGTTAACTGAAAGCCATTCCAGGTGACTACCTCATAAAGCTGACTGAGAAAATGCCAAGAAAGCTGCATCTAAGCAAGAGGTGCCTACTTTGAGGAAAATTAAATATAAATGTATTCTGGTTTGTTTACACTGTTTTTGTTTAGTAAATAATTTCATATGTATTTATTCAGTTTTGATGATTTTAGTATTAATCTACAATACAGAACATTTTTAAATAATAAAAAACCCTTGAATGTCCAGAGGGTTCAAACTTTTGACTGGTACTGTATGTCAAAATAACTTGATAACTAGGATGACATTTACAAAACTGTTATTTAAAAGGCTTGCCAGTCAGGCTTAATATGTGAATGCTCAAATCAACATGATGCCAAATAATCAGTCATTATAAATTACAGATGCGTCCATCACAAATACTGCAGAATTGGATGCACTGCCAAAAAGAAGCAGTGCAAAGCTCATAAAGAGGACAGTGACTTACCACTGTTACCACATTACCAACCAATAACAGAGTACGTATTTTTAGTTAAAAGTAAAAAAAAAATTGAATCAGGAGAAAAAAAATATGATAAATATGATGTCCCTGCACTGCTGTAAGTCTCCCTTTAAAACTGAAAATATGCATTCAAATATCACAGCAATGGGGTCAGATTTGGCTGGAGTTTTTGGCCCACATCATACGTCTTTATGCATTAACATCGCAGATACACAAACCCAGATAGATGATCCAGCTTCAAATGTCAATACAACAGTATACTGAAAAAAACATGACAAGTAGATCATTCACTTAGATAATCACAAGAAACATTTCCATCACCAAGTTTACATTAAGTTCTCTTTGAATTGATCAACACTTGTAAGCATAACTGGATATAATGTTAATACTGTGTGGATAACTAAGCAGTGAATACAGCACACAGTGAAATCAAACAGACCAGACTCAACACAAACACTGACAATAACAGTAAGATCTTGTTGTGTTTGAGGTGCTAATGTCCCAACTACATACTGGGTTAGACCTTTTTTAGTTTTTCCCCCTTTCTCAACACTCAGTGCACTGTCCTTCACTGGAGCAGGAATGGGTTCTTTGGTACGAGCTCATTCCCTCTTACATTAAGTGACTTTTCAAAAGCATACATACTTTTCTTTTGCGATTCATGGAAGTTTTGCACCAAGACTAAATACAGCTGGTGGCAAATCTGCCTGGAAAAACACAGATTTGCATCCGGACTGGACTAAAATGAGCAGACGAGCTCCGAGTTAGCTAAAAATAGTAGTTAATTAAGCCTGCAATTTCCTCAGAGAATGAGGGTCAAAAACTCAGACATGCTGCACCCAGACCTAAATAAAATCAAAGAGGAATCATAGGCTCATGTAAAAGAAGAAATGGTTAGGCCTATATAATGTAATAGAGAACATTATCTAGTTTAGCAATCCAGAAGAGCAGTAGGACATGATATTTTTACCAAGTTAGCTAAAATCACTTTCTGAGTTCTTAAAAGCGGCTGTAAGTAGAGCTGGAACCTGTGTGTTAAGTGTCCTAAT
Source organism: Crenuchus spilurus (assembly GCA_036984385.1). Lineage (NCBI taxonomy): Eukaryota > Metazoa > Chordata > Actinopteri > Characiformes > Crenuchidae > Crenuchus > Crenuchus spilurus. The sequence continues at coordinate 15,037 of BRDA01011536.1, read as the reverse complement.
CAAGCTGACATTGGTGACAAGCAAGTACTTAAGACTGATAAAACCTCCCCCACATAAGTGTGTGGTTTCATAATTGTCATTTATTTGCACTTAATTATCAAATTTATCAGATGTATGCTGCAGTACTTTTACATAACTAAAAAAATAATGTACTTTGTGAGTTTCTGGTAGATCACAGCACAAACACTGATAGAAAATATTCTTCTGCTCATTTCATGCAATTACATATTCCAACCAGAGAGGTCGCTAAATGGCCAAGCTTGCATAGTGTTACTTTAATCACTTTAATCAGTTCCCTGTAGTTTTTTTTCACATTTGGACATGTTTATATTTACAAAAGTCAAAAGTTTACTTCATCCTTCAATATCTCATGTTTAACATAGTGATGGCACTTTAGAGAGAGGCAAATTCACGGGACTCATTAGTTCAAATCATTTCTATGCAGTCAGCCAAGAAATTCAAGGCCATTATAAAGGACAAGGTGCACAAACTGTCAACTCATGATAATCACACATGCACTGTTAAATTAACAGTGATTTCACAAAACAAATGTAAATGTTCCACATCCTACTTAATCAAAAAAATCTGCACATTATTGGGCATTTATGAATTTGTATTACTTATTACTCAACAAACTGGAGACGTTTTTCTTGAAGAACAGTGTGAATATAGTGTTACAAAGTTAATGGGTTATTTCACAGCTTTCCAATAACTAATGCTCTAAAGGAAAATGTGATCTTATTCCTTAATGGATTATCTTGTCAAGTGCTTTTTTTCACTCCTTGTTTTGCATGCTAATGTATACTTCAAGATAGTCTGATTTTGAGTTGTCTAGGTATTTTGGAACTAAAATGCATCTTATATTTATCTGGTTGTTTTTTTTATTTTAACTGGAGTGAAATTTTCATTCTAGTGGAGGTGGTACAGAAAAGCTCTTAATTTGCAGGGAAGTTTGAGTACCATGGTGCATGTAAAGATGAATGGACCTATTTATAAAAAAAAATACATCACTGGAGAATACAGAAAACAGTATCTGTTCTCACTGCATGAACATGTATTTCTGTAAACATTTTTGTCTTCAATAAATGAAGTATTTTTATACATGAAAGTCTTACACAAATTTATTAATTAGAAGAAAACAACACAAACAGAAGGGGTTACATTCATAAGAGAAACATACAGCATCAAGAGCAACTGACATAAAATCCAATTTCACAGCTAACATCATACCAGTGTATGTGTATGCGTCAACACAAGAGGGAATTGTAGCAATGTCCAAGGTGCATGTGTTTGGCTCTCATGACCTGATGCAGGTGTATGATGTTGCAGTTGTTATAATGCTGCCAGACTCCTAGGCGACCTCTACCACCTGCCTTAGTTCCTCAATTAGCGGAACAAGCTCCTTCTCCAAACTGATGATCAAACCTAAAATTAACAAATGCAGAATTTTTTCAATGTTCATTACCATAAAGAGAGTGAGCATCTTTGTTACTAGCATGGTTGTTCTGTGTGTTCTCTATATATTTTTATTGCTTACGCACCTCAACACAAATAAAATATTAAAGAAAAAAATAACTTCTGTGAACCATACATTAAGAATCAGAATTCACTTGATTCATTATGCTGAATCAAATGTTTTATGCTGCTAAATAAAAGTTTTTATATAAGCCATGAGTCACTTCTGACAGACACTCACCTGTGTTGGCACTACTACTAGCAATGAAGCTGATCACTAAGGGTAATCGGTTAAATTGCACAATCTGTCAAATAAAGACAAATTAAAAACATAACTCAGCAACCTAATTTTAAATGAGTTACCAACAGATGAAAAACAATTCTGTCAAACTGAAACCGAGTTTGTGAGGCAGAATACCTGATATGTGTTGTAGTAGCAGATGATGCTTTTGTTTTTGGACAGCCCAAGCTTGCTGCCTTGATCTGTGGCGAGAGCAAAGGTGGAGAGAAATCCTGGACGCAGAGCATACTCTGGAGCATTGTCATTGGCAACTTCATGGAACAAACAGTATCAAATGTCCATTAGCAGCAGTAGAGAATTTAACCAAGCTGGTACTACTAAAATACAATTATTTCAAGATAAGTATAATTTACACAATCAGTTGAATTACCTTTGATTACAGGAACTCCATCTCTGTCTGTTACGACTATTGCATGGAGGCCTTCAACTCTAACGAAAAAAAAAAAATCAATAAGAAAATTATTCCTGTGCAAACAAGTCATCAGGAAAACATATAAAACACAAATATAATGATGTGTATCTAGCTGTGCTTTGTCTTATGATGTAGTTACAGTCCTCTTTTACGAAGGTGAGTCATAAACGTTCCACACTCCGGCTGCAGAAATTATTATAAACATTTTTCAAAAAATACATCGTCTTTTGAGAAATCTCCCTGCTTTTCAATACACTTTGTCTATCTATCAAAAAGCTTTTGTATTCCCTCATTAAAATGTTTTTGGCTGAGCTGCGAGGAATGAAAGCACCGCTGTCTTCAGCTCTTCATCAAACGAGAGTCTCCATCCTCTTATGACTTTCAGACCAAGAAAAATGTCAGCATCAATTTCCAGCTGATGGTTGACTTTTGAACTTTATATTGCTGGGTGATTAAGGATGTTTCCATTCCATATTCTGCTGTTTACTCTCAGACACATAGTGATTAATCCATGTCTCATCACCTGTAATGATTCTGTAAAAAAAGAAACTTTCACCTTCCTTACAGTATCACTCCAAATTTTGTTTGCATATTACATTACATTACATTGCATTTAGCGGACGCTTTTATCCAAAGCGACTTACAATAGTGGGAAAGTACAAATGCGGGGAAAAAAAAATAAAAAAATAAAAGAGTTGTACTAGTATTTACTAGTACTAAGTATTAACATTTCGATAGCAGGTGCTCTTTGAAGAGCTCGGATTTTAGGAGTTTCTTGAACCCAGTGAGGGACCTCTGTCCAAACACATCTGCAATCAATCACAGCACGTTGTTCTTCTTTTGTGCAAATCATAAGTTAGACAGCCAGGTTTGTTGCACTGACATAACATGTTCAAACCTGCCCAGCAGTTACTATGGAGACAGAGAAGTTTTAATATAACTAAAGTGCATGCGATGTTTGACTCAACTTTGTATATGCTCAGCTAAAGTTAAGTATTTCAATTAAAAACTGCTTTTTTGATAGTGTTTAACCACTAATATAATGCATAAATAATGTAGCTAGTGAAACACACAAAACCTAATGTTCTCAAATTTTTATTGTTTATTTGGGTTCAGACAGCAAAAGCAGAATACTTACGTAGGCAGCTGTTTATATAAGTATCTCTTCAAATCCTACAACAGTAAAAACAGTTATATCACATACAGGTTACTAAAAAGGTCTGATTAACAGGTTCAGATAATGAAATAACTTACAATACTCACATCTGCCATGATGTCTAACTGGTGGCTACGGATAGCCTACACGCCCTGTAAGAAAACTCGGGTAAATTATCAAATTAACCAAATAAACACAACTTTCACGTCAGGTTTTCTTATTCACATGTCCAGTTCCACCATAAAAAGTGCCGCAGTTACACTCGGACAGCTGACTATTTAAGGTAGAATGGGAAATAAGAAGCTAACTTCGGCTTCTCACAACTTTAACACAGGACGCAGTCGCTATTTCACCACAAAATCCTTAATCACACACAACAGTATCTCCTACCAACTTACATGTCCTGTTACTGTTACACATACATGAATAAAAATAAATCGAGCATAGAGATTTAAAGCATACAAAAGCAGTAACACCTGTATTTACACCGTTCTGACAGGTTCCGTTTCTTGTATTTATCACATGACAGTAAAACGGACACACTTTCCTCAACGTCATTTCCGTTGTCGGGTTCCAGTTACCCTGAAATTACGTGTCCCTCTAGCGGCCACTCAGTCTTATTACAGAATAAAATACATTTATTTTAATTACACAGTACAGCTAGGTTTAGCACTTTGTTTATTGACATCATTTTTATGGCAGTTTTTAAAGCTGATTTATGTTCATAATGTAATTCAAAAATTAACTGTAAAAAAACTCACATTTTATATTCATTTTAAGTCTTTTTATTTTGGCTTTGACAGTTTAGCTTTTTGAATTAAATTAAGTTATGCAAACAAATAAACTTTTTCTAAATGTTATTTTTTGACACTGTACATTATATTATATTATATTATATTATATTATATTATATTATATTATAGCTGTATAAATGCATGCACAATGTGATCTGCTATAATTCCAGTATTTGTACAGTACATAAACAGTCTGTGCTTTAACTCTCTGGGTCCTCACTTCTTAATTCTCATAATTACTTTCATAATCATTTGTAATGTTAAATTAATTAAATTATCTATTGAAAAGTGTCTTACAAAAAAACATTTATTTTAATTGCACTACATTTCTGTACAGCTAGGTTTAGCACTTTATTTGCTTATTTGGTAATATAATTTTTTTGTTTGTTTATTGCAGATTAGTGTTAATTTGAGGTTCTATATTGTCATGGTAATTGGGTACATTTTCTTGCATTTTATTGTATTTTTACATAGTGGCTAGATATGATTGTGCAGTGTTACAACAGTTATTTATTTTTACTTAGTTTTTTTCTTAAACATGAGCATATTGAACATGCTGCTTTGTTAGTGGGTATTTAAGACCCCTGTGATCTCATTATTGTGATCTTTTCTTTCTTATTTTTTTTTTACATCACTTAAGCAATGAATTAAAGCCAAAGCTGTTTTGTTACTTCTATATATGGGGCAAATGGACTGGGGAAGTAGCTTTTCTGCATACATTTTATGTACATTTTATTTTATGATGGAATTTTTATGGATTTCTATGGAAAGTTCTTTCACCACTGCCAGCATGCTAATGATTTTATTTGCCTAAAACTATTTCACATATCAGTTCAGTTCAGTTTAAGGTTTGCTTTATTGACATGACAAATGTACATTTATATTGTCAAAGCATTGTAACAGCTACAAATATACACATAATATTAAAGATAATTAAAATATAAAAAATCAAATAAAAATAATAACAATAGTGTGATTATATTTACATCTAACATGTATAAACGTTACATATATAAGCATAATCTTTACAGGACTATATTGACGTTCTTATTTTAAGCTGAGAATGTGTTATTCTCCCTCTTTCTTAGTATGCAGGTCTGGTGTTAAGAATGAAAAGCCTTCATGTGAGGATTAAACCTGAAACAATGACCTCCTCAGTGTTCACAAAGCAGGCAAAGACTAATCCACCCCCCACCCCCCAACTTCACCTAGATGACCACATTCACACAATCACCCCACCAATATTCACAATACCTAAACCCCCAGTCTCTCTCACTCTCTCTCTCTCTCTCTCTCTCTCTCTCTCTCTCTCTCTCTCTCTCTCTCTCTCTCTCTCTCTCACTCTTTCTCTCTCTTTCTCTCTCTCTCTCTCTCTCTCTCTCTCTCTCTCTCTCTGCAGTGCTGGTAGAAGGGCCACAGGATAGGCTGCTCCATGCACCTGTGTGTGTATCAGTTTGGATAGTAGTGAATGTGATCTGTCAGGCTGTTTTTGGAGTATATGTGTGGCAAAGCGATGGGACCTGAACTGACAAACACCTCATCTGAAGCTGTGAGCTTTGATGGACACAGTGCCTTCTCACAAATGGAACACAACATCGTCGCTGGATACCTTATCACTGCATGTAAAGAGTAATTCTGTATTTGTCTGCTTCTGCATTTATTCTGCAACATAAATAACCACATTCAGCATATTTAATTCATATTTCAGTATTCATATACAATACATGTTCTGCCTTTTATGTATTAAAATAATCTGTGAATATTATGAAAAAGATTATCTGTGTTCATAACTTAATTATAAAAGATAAACTGTCATATTTTATATTCCTTACACATACAGTGACATCTTTCAATTATTTTTTGTTTTAATGTTAATACTATTTGAATAATAATTTACTCAAACTTGGAATGAAATATTCTAATAATCTGATTTACATAAGTTATAGGTCATACAGATAAACATTAAAACAAACAAACAAACAAAAAAGACTTAAAATACATAAATGTATGTGTAATGAAAATAAAATATAACTCTAAATTTAAAATATAAAATATAAAATAACTTTTCACAATTATTATATTATATTATATTATATTATATTATATTATATTATATTATATTATAGCTTTAAAAATGCATGCACAATGAGATCTGATATAGTTCTGATATTTGTATAGTACATAGCTTGGTTTGTGCTTTAATCCCTTTAAACCCTCATAGTCCTCAATTCTTAATTCTCATAATTACTTTCATAATCATTTGTAATACTAAATTAATATCTATTGAACAAAAAGTCTTACTCAAGTGAGGCACAAGTCTCCCTGAACAATAAGTTTTAAGATTAAAACCTGAATAATAAAGATTTCAAAGATTAAAGTGTACTAGTGACTCCTAACCAGCAGGGGGACTTACTGTTACAGTACATATGTAAGGTTCTCTTTGTATAACTGCCTGAATGTCTCTTTATGTGCAGGTGTGATCAGTTTGTCCAGTAACCTTGTGGTATTGATGATGTTTGTAAAGTTCAAAGAGTTGCGTAATGCCACAAATGCCATCATCATTAACCTGGCATTCACTGATGTTGGAGTGGCGGGCATAGGTTATCCCATGTCTGCTGCCTCTGACCTTCATGGCAGCTGGAAATTTGGTTACAATGGTTGTCAGGTTTGTTATTTGTGCACACACAAACTCACACACACATTAACATTATTTAGTGCATCAATATAGTATTTTTCATACAGCTGCCAACAAACATATGCTTAAATAACATAAACATCTCCCTACATGCAGGTAAGAGAAATAAAACAAATATCTACATAGCAGCCATGTCATTTAAATGTTCTGCTCTTCCAAAGTGCAATGCATGCTGAATCAAATACTGCTGGAAAATTTTAATCCAATCTTTCCCATTTTTACCAGGCTATACTGATGTAATTTCAATATAATGCCACACCTACAATTTGAGTAATACTCTTTAATTCTGTTACTTCTATGTAGCTGTAGATTTAGTCAATACAAGTCCCAGGCTTCTATGCAGACTTTTTAGAATTAAGTGTTAGAATACTAACAGTCCTCTACTTTTGTAGATTTATGCTGCTCTGAATATTTTCTTTGGGATGGCCAGTATTGGACTGCTTACTGTGGTCGCCATTGACAGACACATTAGTATCTGCAGACCTGACGTTGGTATGATCGACACTTTTTCCATTACTGATTTGAGAGTTTTCCCAATTTTAGACTGTTCCTGATGATTTGTGTTTGTCACTTTTTGTCTGGTGCTTCTGATCTATATACAGGGCAGAAGATGACCCCACGCTCATATACAGTCCTGATTGTGGCCGCTTGGCTGAATGCAGTGTTCTGGTCTTCCATGCCAATTGTGGGTTGGGCTGGATATGCTCCAGATCCAACTGGAGCCACCTGCACCATCAACTGGAGGAATAATGATGCGTAAGTCTTTCTTATATTGGGAATCATCTTATTATTTACTGATGCTCAACCTGCTGAGTTCTGTTTTCTTTATTCAATCATGTCTAGTTTAGCTTATAGCTACTTGAATCAGGGGTCATGCAAAACTAGACTATGTCCAACATTCAGCAGTCTGCTCACCCATCATTTCTCCTGAAATCAAGGTATGAAAAGAGTCTTTGTCCAATTTTTGCTGTTGTAACAACATCCATTTACTACAAATTGGAACATTACTGTGAGGATCTGATTGTATTCAGCCACACAAGTATCAGTGTGATCAGATAATGATGTTAGACAATTAGTTCTGGATCCCACTGATCCCAACTCATCTCATTAGCATGCTGACCTAAGGCTCACATGCAGGGGAGTAGTACCAAATTCTGGGCCCTATGCACAAGCAGTGCCCAAGGCCCCTCCCACTATTATTAAACATTATTTCCTTTCATATTTAAAGAGAAATAAAACTCCAGACTCCTCAAGGGCCCTCCCCCCACTTGGGGCCCTGGTAACTCAGTCCCACTTTTCACCCCAATACGACGCCCCTGCTCACATGTGGCTACTGCACAGTGTCCCATTCTAAACTGCAATGTTTCAAAAATGGCTTCATCTGCACCCAAGAAAATGCTTTGCTCAAGGGCACTTCAGTCATGACCTGCCAGGCAGGGGCGTAGCACCAAATTCTGGGCCCTATGCACAAGCAGTGCCAAGGGCCCCCTTTTCACCCCATTATGAAATAGTGACCTTCCAATCACCAGACCAGATCCCTAACCACCAGGCCACAGCTGCCCCTTTAAAGACCCACCATCTGGGCAATAGATGAATTCTGTCCCTTCATTACACAAGTGAACTACCACTGTGCTATGGCCTCAAGTAATATGAGTTTATTAAAATTATGTAGTGTAAAACAACACACATCACACTCATGCACACATCAGTCGATGCTGATTTGGCTTCTATCACAGCAGTGTGTCTGTGTGAACCGGTCTCAGACGGTCTCATCTGGACGCTGCAATTTTACTAAATTTTTCTTTGCAAAACCGCTCAAGCTCTGGCAGGTTGCAGGTTGGGCGTAATCACCCCTTGTCAAGTCCAGCCACAAATTCTGTATTTGATTGAGGTTTGGGCTTTAAGAACATTCACCTGAGGTGGTACTGTGTAGTGCAGTCACAAAGTGGAGGTTAATGATTGCATTGGGTGTGCATATGACCAGAGTGTGAAGGAAGTAGCTGAATTTGCTGGTGTATAAAAGCGTACAGTCATACGGGACTACCAGCAGTGGTATAAATGTTTTCCTTACCTCAAATATCTTGATTAATGAAGATATTTCTGCCATTGCCTTTTCACTGTTGAAATGGAGCTACAAGACTAATGTTAAACAATCTCAAGCACGCTTGCTTTTTGTGGTATCTGACAGTTTGTTACATACTAATATCTATAAAAATTGACAAAAGTACAAATAAATTCAGTTTAATGCATAGTAAAATGTAAAACTATTGGATTTTTTGCTACATTAGCCTCATTGGTCCAGTGTAAGACTAAAGAAGCTAACCTTGCATCTGATTCGTATTTGGAAAAAGGTGCAAATGTGTAAATTTTATTATTAATTATTATTTATATGGTTATTATTTTATTTAGTAGTTTTGCCAGTGAGTTTAATTAACCTGTCTCTTTATTTTGTCTTCAGGTCTTTCATCTCGTACACCATGGCAGTGATTTCTGTTAACTTCATTGTACCATTGGCCGTCATGTTTTACTGCTACTACAATGTTTCAGTTACCATAAAGAGATACAAAGCTAGTAACTGCTTGGACAGCATCAACATAGATTGGTCAGACCAGATGGATGTAACAAAGGCAAATAACCTTTTGTTTTATACGAAGATGTCATTTCTTCTTTATTCTTGTTCATTCTGATGGTAGACAGTGCTGTCAGTATGTTATGTAACTGTGATCTGCAGATGTCTGTTGTGATGATAGTGATGTTTCTGGTGGCCTGGTCTCCATATGCTATGGTGTGTCTCTGGGCATCGTTCAGTGACCCCAAAATGATTCCTGCACCAATGGCCATCATCGCACCACTCTTTGCGAAGTCTTCCACCTTCTACAACCCCTGCATTTATGTTATCGCAAACAAGAAGTAATGTCAAGCACTTCTCCATGTGTTCTTGGTGATTTTACAGCATTTCATGTGTGTAATTATTTGGTTTATTTTATGTTATAGATTCAGAAGAGCCATCATAGGAATGCTACGGTGCCAGACCCGCCAGCGAATCACCATCAGCAACCAAGTCCCCATGACTACCTCTCAGCTGCCTCTGAACCAATAAGATACTTCACCTAAGATACTATTGAAATACAACTTGTACAACTTGTATTACATTCTTTGCTCAGCGCTGGACGCTGTTCCTCACTTACACCTCACGACACTGTTAACAATCTGTCTTTGATTTAAAATGCCACAACTCTTGTTTCATGTTAATATCAGCTTGGAAACATTATTTTTCACCATAGAAAGTTCAGTAAAGTCTTGACACTGAATTTGTGGTGTAGTCATTGATTTTTGAAGCTGTAGCAGATGATTAAATATTTCGTTGTGTGTGGAAAAGGGCAGAATTTGAGATATTTGTGCATTTGAACAAATATTTAATTGAATATTTTATGGATTGTAAACAAATCCAAAGTAGCAAAATAATAATTTGATGGGAAAGAAATTCTCAAAATGCAAAAGATGTAAGTTATAACTTAAGTTATACCTGTACTGTCATTCTCCACTGTTCATCCCACTGTAAGCAACCACAAGACGTTTACACAAATACATGCACATTTCTTACATTACAGAATGTTATTGTTACAGAATAATTTACAGTAAAACATCTCAGACATGTCAATAATCAGAACAGGAAAACAGGATATTGTTAGTTGTCCGCTATTAACACAACATGTGTAAACTTTCACATAAAGAGTCTTTGATGCACTTTGAAGCACTGACACACTATAGTATATACCAGCTATTCTCAACTGGGTCACGGACACGTTATGGGTGGGTTACAGATAGTTACATTTTAAAACAATTAAAAATGAAAAAATAATTAATACTTATCTGAATTTGTACTCGTCTTTTATCTTGAAAAATGACACAGAGAGGCAGCGTCAGACGCGTGCAGCATTCTTGTTGCCATGGTGACTACCATTCGTTTGCCCGTTATCCTTCTCTTTAAATTTGTGATGTTTGGAGGCAAGATGGCAAAACGCAAATATAACCCGGAGCATTTGAAATGTAGATTTCCGTGTTCAACTGCCGCTGTAAGTTAAGATGTTGGACTTTTGTTCTGTCTGTGTCACCTCATCTAGATTTATTTTAATATCAGATGTTTCATATTAAAACCATTAACATTTGAGTCTGTGTCTGTGTGCGTGCTGCTACCAGTCTGTGATAAGACATCCATTTACATGCCTCTAAGTGTAACTATTGTCAAAATAATTCAGAATTTCTTCTTATTTTTACTCAGAAATTAGGTATAATTTTATGTAAATGAGGTCTTTTGACCATACAGTCCAAATATAAGTGTAAAATCAGTGGTAATGAGTGAAGTTGATTGAAAAAGTGAAACACAGAATTGGGTGATAATTTTATGCTACATGCTATTAACACTTTATAAATATTAAATATTCATTCATTCATTCATTATCACACCCGCTTAATCCTTATCAGGGTCGCGGTTAGTCCCCCACCCCCTCACCGGGCGCAGGGCAGGGCATTACATTAATCAACTAAGCCCAGGACAGGGCGCCAATCCATCGCTGGGTGACACACAGACACACACACACACACATACATACATACCTACGGACAATTTAGATTACCCAATTCACCTGATCCCCATGTTTTTGGATTGTGGGAGGAAACCGGAGTCCCCGGAGGAAACCCATGCAGACACTGGGAGAACATGGAAACTCCGCTCAGATGGGGACTTGAACCCTAGACCCCAGCGCTGAGAGGCAAACGTGCTAACCACTAAGCCACCGTGCCGCCCAAATATTAAATAATAATATATAATAATAATAATGTATTAATATTTTATTAGTTATAAATATACATTTTATTATTTTATTATTAATAACACTTAATAGTTGTTGTTATTAGTATATTACTAATAGTAACGAGTAAAATATAAATCAAAATTTGTAAGTAATGTATTGTAATAATAGTTATTAGTTAGTTTAATAATAGTAATGTAATTCATAATATTAATTTATGTTCCAGCACCCCTGCCCCGCCCCACCGGTCATGCCACCCCCTGAAATCTCAAGGATAGTTTTAAAAATTAATTCATGTATTCATTAAAAGTGGGTTGTGACTTAATGACCATGAGAAAATGTGGGTCCCAGGCTAAGTCCAGTTGAGAACCCCTGGTATATACTGTACAATATATGGCACGCGCCCACACACACACACACACACACACACACACACACCAAAAGTACTGAAATGACGTTTATTTCACTTAATAAGTTGGTGTAATTTTATTTATATAGCTATTTTACTAAACTCTTACACATTCTATACTTTTAATTTACACTGCATACTGTGTGCTTACAATAGTCACTGTGATTTTAGAGAACAATACTATGTATTGCACAGTTCTTTCCTAGCAAGTAAGCTGCCAGTAGCTTCCTGTAAATTGTTTTTTACAGTGCATGTAAAACAGCAGATTACACATTATGCCCAAGGTACACTGACAATAACAATACAAATCATCTTGACATTGAATTATTTTACAACTTATGAATTTCAGCATCTTAAATATAAAGTCATAAATGTACAGTTCAGCATTTTCCACTTTACATTCCCATTAGCTCTACCATACTTGTGTCATCAGCCCTGATGAATTAAGTGTACAGGTTCATGATTTCAATTTCTTTTCACATTAAGTGTTGGAGAGAACAACATTGGCAAGATGTAGGGAGATAATTGATGATGTGTGTGTTAGCTGTTCACATGTTGTTCTCTAGCCAGAGCTTGATCTCGTCTTTGTTGCGTCTCACCCACTCAATATTATTCTTCACTGTCTCTAAACCTTGCTGTCTGGATGTCTCTCCTGCTCCAGCATTTGGTTGGAGGGCAAAGAAATGTTCCATCTGAGAAGAGGCAGAGTAAGTCCATCAGGTTGTGACCCGGCAAAGAGACAGCAAGCAATAATTAGAAAATAAATCCTTCACTGAGTCAAATCAACTTCTGGAAGTTCTGAGCCTTTACTTCATTATTTCCACATCCTGCACTTTTTAATCGCAGAACACCATTCCTAACCAGAGCTGTGTACCACACACTCCATTAAGCAGCTGCTTTTCATATAAACACATGATTGTGATTGTATTCTATTATTCTTTTCTGTCTACTACAATGACTCACCTTCCACAGCTGCAGCTCCGTGTTGTATGAAGTACTGATTCTAGTCAGCACACGGCCCAGGGCTCTATCAGTGATAGTGAATCTGAAACAGATAGAGTGTCACACAGATAACAAGTCCATAAAGTCACACAACATGCGTTAGGTTTATTGGCCAGCTTATCTGCTCTGTGTTAACTGTGTTAATCAGTGGCGGGCTAGGGTTGAAATTCAGCCTGGGAGCTTGGTTTGGAGAGGCCTTTTATACGATCGTACAGCGGACAAATCTTAATTTTAAAACAAGAGAGCTTTATTTGCTTTTTAGAGCTTTATAGTCTTTTTGTGTTCAGCTACAGATTATTTGTGCACCTATAGAGTAACACTGCTGACAGGCCACCTTTAGTGTTCTTTGAGCCCTGAACAAATCCAAAAACACAAGAACACACTATATTCCAAGTCTGGGGGCAGAGCGTTCACTTCAACAGTTGACCACATACATACATAACACACTCTAAGCTGCTGATGAGATCAGTGTTACTGCACATCTCACAGACGGTAAGTTACTCACATAAGCAAATTAATCACATCTAACAACACAGGATGATGACTACATTAATAAAACACTAAACCAGCAAACACAACTGCATAACATAACCGATATGAACAATTTATAACTTTTAACACTGTTACAACTCGCAAGTGCTTCTGGGTGATGACGTCACCATCGACATGGCCAATCAAATCTAATATTTAAAATTATGGCCTAATGAATAATTATTAGTGCAGAGAGAGCCCGTCTCTCTCTCACTCTCTGTGTGTGTGTGAGAGAGAGAAAGCACGCACACCTTTGTATGTTTGTGTGTGAGTGAGTGAGAGAGAGAGAAAGTGCGCCAACATTTGTATGTGTGTGTGTGTGTGTGTGTGTGTGTATGAGTGAGTGAGTGAGTGAGTGAGAGAGAGAGAGAGAGAGAGAGAGAGAGCCCACATTTGTATGTGTGTGTGTGTGTGTGTATGAGTGAGTGAGTGAGAGAGAGAGAGAGAGAGAGAGAGCGCGCCCACATTTGTGTGTGTGTGTGTGTGGGCAGGGAGACTGAACGTCTGTTCACGTGACGCTCCGCCAGTGTTTTGACTTCCTTACTGACTGCTTAGCTGCATAATTCTAATCATTTTCTAGACTATTTATTAATTGGCAAGATTTTTCGACATTTACGTCTCGTCCCGCTCCCGCGACGACTAGACTAACTAAGAGACGATTAATTGTGGTCCCGTGCCGCAAGGTATTGTAATGGGTCCCGCGGGAGTCCCGCAGTAATGCAGATCTCTACTGTCAGGGAAGAGCCAGCTACTGTCATTCACTTCAAAGAGCTCTTAGAGCCGAAACGTTCGCGACCGGCCATCACTGTCTCCACCTAAGGCCGCGAGAGGTGTAGCGCGAGCGCTGCTGTGCTTACTTGGGTAAAAAAAAAAAAAAAAAAAAAAAACGCCCCTGGTGTTAATGTGATGTCACATGCACATCATTTATTAGCTGTGACTACCTATTTCCATTTATTCAGTTACAGGAACTTACATAAAACTACGATACACTCGTGTGTCTACACAAATTAGACTGCTGAGAAAAAGTAGATTTGTGTTAATAGAAAGGTTAACAGTCATGTATTTTATATTAATTACACATAAAGTGACATAGTTCAGGTCTTTTCCTGTTTTAATATTGATAGTGTTGATACTGAATAGTAATTTATTCAAACCTGTAATTAATTACTCAAATAATCTGGGATTATATATATATATATATATATATATATATATATATTAGGGGTGTGCATCTGTCCAATAAATGATGATCCGATACATATCTTCATGTGGTACGATAAAATTCTGAAACAATATATTTTTAATTAGACCAATTCAGTTTGATTCGATTGAGTAGGATTTTGATACAATTTGGTTCACTATAATAGGGTAGGAAATAATACGATAGTTACTTGTTTAAGACTGCAAGGGAAGCTCAGCTTCCCCTAAAATGTAAAAAAATAAGTGATCAATAATATACTGTTGTGTGTAC
>BRDA01011535.1:41747-54998 GCA_036984385.1 Crenuchus spilurus | reverse complement strand
GAGAGTGAGAGTGAGAGAGAGACAGATGAATGAGAGAGAGAGTGAAAGAGATAGAGAGAGAAAGAAAGAGAGACAGAGAGAGAGTGAGAGTGAGAGAAAGAGTGAGTGAGAGAGAGTGAAAGAGTGAGAGTGAGAGAGAAAGAGTGAGTGAGAGAGTGAAATAGATAGAGAGAGAGAGAGAGTGAAAGAGTGAGAGTGAGAGAAAGAGTGAGTGAGAGAGAAAGAGTGAATGAGAGAGAAAGAGTGAATGAGAGAGAGAGTGAAAGAGATAGAGAGAGAAAGAAAGAGAGACAGAGAGAGAGTGAGAGTGAGAGAAAGAGTGAGTGAGAGAGAGTGAAATAGATAGAGAGAGAGTGAGAGTGAAAGAGTGAGTGAGAGAGAAAGAGTGAGAGAGAGAGAGTGAAAGAGATAGAGAGAGAAAAAAAAGAGAGAGAGAGAGAGAGAGAGGGACAGAGGGACAGACAGAGAGAGTTCTGAAGTTGTATGTGGTTCTGTATGGTGTGTGTGTGTAGCTGTAGCATGGTGAAGGTAGCATCTCAGAAGTTACTTTGTAGGATGTTCTAGAGCTGCTGTAGTGAAGATCTACTGAGAATTCATTTCTTGTACATTGAGCCTCTCGATAGCATAACGGTGCCACATGGGCCATTGATGCAAATGACTCCAGTGAGTGGTACAGAGCGATGGATGTGTGTGTGTGTATGTGTGTGTGTGTGTGTGTGTGTGTGTGTACCCTGTATGACGGGATGTTGAGTTTGGTCAGTAGGTGCGTAACTGCAGTCCTCAGATCTCTCACAAACTCCTCAACTCCAGAGCTGTCAATCAAACACACAGGCCTGCCCTCTGAACCGCCAGTCCCTGTTTGCTCACTCCCACTGACTCCGCCCACCGAGTGTCTCTGTAACCAGCTCCACTCTTCTCTGCGCTCAGAGAACAGATATTTAGAGCTTAAAGAGTCAAACGTCTTGATGTCTGTCAGTTAGATCTGACGTGGTCAGGAGAACATTACCGTGAGACGTGTGTGTTGTTGCGGACACGTGTGTGTAACAGCAGGTTAGGTAAACGCTGAGGCACCAACACTCTGAGCTGCTCCACTGAACTGCACAACTTCAGGATCCCAACATACAGACCAGGCCGAGCTCTCTGTAGACTCCTCAGGTGATACTCCAACTTCCTCTGAAGGGAGAGTTCAACAGGAACATGAACACAGAAAAATGGACCACAGGATGTACTTTTGAAAGGTTACTGGACCTGTAACTCTACTGACCTTAAATAACCCTGAGGAATCACTGACTGTACTGGATTTGAGACACTATTAACTCTAATGAGTCTGAGGAACATTCAACTAAGCTGAGGAACCACTGACCTTACTGTGTGAAGCCATTGACTTTACTTAATGTGTGCAACCACTGACCGTACTAATTTGAGGAACCACTGACTATACTGAGCTGAGGAACCACTCATCCTACTGTCTCTGTGGAACGACTGACCCTACTGAGTTGAGGAACCACTGACCATATTGAGTCTGGGAAACAAACGACCCTGTTGAGGTTAAGGAACCACTAACTCTACTGAGTCTGAGGATCCACTGACCTTACTGAGGTTGAGGAACCATTAACCCTACTGGGTCAAGGAACCATTGACTTTGATGAGTTTGAAATGCAACTAACATACACACTTGAGACTGAGGAACCATTGACCTTACTAAGACTGAGGACCCACTTTGAGAAACCACTAAACCTATTGAATCTGAGCAACCGTTAACCTTACTGAGTCAAGGAACCATTGACCCTCCTGAGGCTGAAAAACCATTTGGCCTTTCTAAGGTTGAGGAACCATTGATCTTACTGTGGTTGAGTCATAACTGACCTTAATGAGGTTGAGGAATCACTGTCTTTACTAAAGTTGAGGAACCATTAATTCTGCTGAGTGTGCATGTACCCCAAATTGCTGGGTGAATGTATCCATGACTGTTGGTTCTGGCAGTAAGTGTGTTCTGCTCCATCGGGTCTCCAGGTGTTTTAATGGACTCCAGTGCAGCTGAGGGTCAGCTGGGATCAGTGGGGTCACAAACTCTCTCAGGGTCACCAGCAGAACATTACCATGACGATCCTTTAGAGGCTCAAAATACACCTGACCCAGATCTACAGAACCTACACAGGACTGGAGAGAGAGAGCTGTGATGACTGTGTCAGAACACAGAAGATCCGATTATTTACTGACGGTCTATATTGACGGTACCTGTAGCTGAGTGATCGCTCTGATTACACTGTGTCTGTTCTGTAGAAGTGAGGATGATGATGACAGTGATGAAGACATGGCCTGCTGCAGCCAAGGCACCTGCTGCCATGCACAGGACAGCTGAACACATCACACATGAGCAGACAAACACAACCATAACATTTCAGCACCACAGCACCTTCACAAGCTAAGCAGGTCTGGGTCTGGTCAGTACCTGGATGGGAGACCTCTTGTCCTGAATGTTCACTCACACTAATAGTCACCCTGTAACATTTACTGACAGTATTTAAATAAACATGTTTTATTTGACCTTAGCGAACCAGAGAAAGTCCTGAGTGATGGAGGTGGAGCAACACTGGATCTCCACCAATGGCAACTGATCTTCAGCCGTGACCAGGATGTTGTCCTTCTGGTGGAACACAACTGCTAAATACACACTTCTGAAACAGAAAAACAGGAGAAAGACACACGAAATGAAAAAGCACCATAAAAACAATGTCAGACTGTGTGGGTGGAGCTAAATCTGTAGTGGTGGTCTCACCTCTGCAGTACATGTATGAACTTGGTGGCAGAGTGGAAGAACTGTCTGAGCCCGCGGGTCATGGACACACGCTTAGCAGAGCTCACCTGCCTCAGGTTCTCTACACACACACACACACACACACACACACACACACACACGCACACACACACACACACACACACACAAACACACACACACAGTGTACATATATATTAAAGGGCCAGCAACCCAACCTGCATCTTCTGAGAGGAAGAACCCAAACTCAGCTACAGAAAGTCCCAAAGAAGTATACCCCCAGGGGAGCCCGAGAGGGGGGGAGAATGAGCACCCCAAACGGACAGACAACCAGGCAACGACCTATGCAGACGGACAAGCAACAACGAATGCTGTATGTGTATGCGGCAAGAGCTGCAAAAACCCACGGGGTCTGAAGATCCACCAGACCAAGATGGGATGTTTGAAGAATGCACAGCTAGAGCAGCGTGCAAGGAACAGCCTCAGAGAGATGCAGGAGGAACCAGGCGGAGGATTATCCCACAGCGGTCAGAACCCCTGCGCTCCAGAGGACCTTGGTGAGATGCAAGAGGAGCTGGGCCAGGAGTCACCCCACAGAGCCCAGAACCTCCAAGCTCATGAAGTCCAAACTCCAGGCATGCCACAACATCATCAGCGGGTTAGGTGGCCCCCAGCCAGCAAAGTGAGTGAATGGCGGCAATTTGATAACGACTTTGATGGCATTCTTGAAGCTACCATGAGGGGAGGGGCAGACAGGAAACTTCAAACAATGGCAACCATGGTAATCAGCATCACCACAGAAAGGTTTGGGCTAGCAGAAAAGAGGGTCACTATAAACCAGTACTCCAAGAACCGCAGGGCAGAAAAAATCTCACAGCTACGCCAGGAACTACAACTTTTAAAGAGGCAGTTTAAGGGAGCAAGTGAGGACGAGAAGGCAGGATTGGCAGAACTTCGAGGCATCCTTAGGAAGAAGCTGCTAACCCTCCGGCGAGCAGAGTGGGACAGGAGGCGAGCCAGAGAGAGAGCCAAGAGACGTGCTGCCTTTCTAGCAAACCCTTTTGTGTGTGCCAAGCAGCTGCTAGGTCAAAGACGCAGCGGCCACCTCATATGCTCAAAGGAGGAGGTAGACTCATATCTCCATAATATCTATAGTGATGCAGCCCGGGAGGAGGACCTGGGAGAATGCAGAGGCCTGATTAATCCACCTGCTCCGACCACTGTCATTAACATCAAAACACCCAGTTGGAAAGAAATCCAAACTGTTGTGAAGGCTGCTAGATCCAGCTCATCACCTGGACCCAATGGGGTACCTTACCTGGTGTATAAAAGGTGCCCCAAGCTCCTGCAGCACCTGTGGAAGATCCTGAGGGTGATCTGGAGGAGGGGTAAGGTAGCCCAACAGTGGAGAATCGCGGAAGGGGTTTGGGTTCCAAAGGAGGAGAGGTCAACCACCATTGAGCAGTTTAGAACCATCTCATTGCTTAACGTCGAGGGGAAGATATTCTTCAGCATCCTCTCCCATCGGCTGTCAGCCTACCTCCTGAAAAATCAATACATTGACATCTCGGTGCAAAAGGGGGGGATCCCAGAGGTTCCAGGATGCCTTGAACACAGTGGAGTGGTAACACAACTGATCAGAGAGGCCCGAGAAGGGAAAGGAGACATGGCAGTACTATGGCTGGACCTAGCCAATGCATATGGCTCCATACTCCACAAGCTAGTGGAAGTGGCATTGGAGAGGCATCATGTCCCGAGCAACATCAAAGTCCTTATCATGGATTATTATAAGAGCTTTAATCTGAGGTTCACTTCCGGCACAGTTACATCAGAGTATCATCGGCTGGAGAAAGGGATTATCACAGGATGTACTATTTCCATGATACTCTTTGCCCTGGCCATGAACATGCTAGTCAAATCTGCCGAGCCGGAATGCAGAGGCCCCCAAACCAAGTCCGGAATCCGTCAGCCTCCCATCAGGGCATTCATGGATGACCTGACGGTAACAACGGCATCAGTTCCTGGATGCAGATGGATCCTCCAAGGTTTGGAGAGATTTACTACCTGGGCTCGGATGCGCTTTAAGCCGGAAAAATCCAGGTCGCTGGTCCTGAAAAGAGGGAAGGTGATTGACCGGTTCCACTTCTTTCTAGGAGGCACCCGCATACCATCAGTAACAGAGAATCCCGTGAAGAGCCTTGGAAAAACCTTTGACTGCTCCCTAAAGGATGGGACTCCATCAGGACAACCAATGAACAACTGGAGAGTTGGCTGACAGCAGTCGACAAGTCAGGTCTTCCGGGCAAATTCAAGGTGTGGTTATACCAGCATGGCATCCTGCCAAGAATACTGTGGCCACTACTTGTATACGAGTTTCCCATCTCTACTGTAGAAGGGTTCGAGAGGAGGATCAGCAGCCACCTGCGACGTTGGTTGGGCTTACCTCGAAGTCTGAGCAGCATCGCACTCTATGGTAACAAGACCAAGCTGACGCTCCCTATTAACAGCCTTTCTGAGGAGTTCAGGGTTACCAGAGCAAGGGAGGTGCTCCAATACAGGGAATCCGGGGACCCGAAAGTATCCCAAGCGGGCATTGAGGTGAGGACTGGCAGGAAGTGGAAGGCACAGGAGGCGGTGGACCAGGCAGAAGCACGGCTGTGTCACAAAGAGCTTGTGGGATCTGTGGCAATGGGCCGGGCAGGCCTGGGGACCATTTCGACAATCCACTCCAACAAACTTAAGGGCAAGGAAAGGCGGGACCTGGTTCAACGCAAAGTGAGAGCTGGGATTGAGGAGCAGCGGGCAAGCCAGATGGTGGGATTGAAACAACAGGGCGCATGGACTAGATGGGAGGAAGCCATGGAGAGGAAGATCTCGTGGCCAGAGTTGTGGAAGGCAGAACCCTACCGCATCAAATTCCTAATACAGTCAGGCTATGATGTCCTGCTCAGCCCGTCGAACCTCTTCATTTGGGGCAAGGTCGATACCCCAGCATGTCTCTTGTGTCAGGGAAATGGAACTCTGGAGCACATCCTTAGCAGCTGCCCTACACTGTAAAAAATATCCGTGTTGTTTCAACTTAAAAAAGTTAGTGTCCATGCTGCCTTAAAATTTTAAGTTAGGTAAACTCAGGAAGCGTAGTTAGTAAACATATAAACATGAAATATTGAGTTATCACAACAAATTCAGTGCTTGATAGTCATACCAACTACAATATTTAAGTTAGGTTAACAACAGGGCAAGTTCATTTTTTACAGTGTAAAGCACAGGGGGATGGTCGCTATCGTTGGCGCCACGACCAGGTGCTGAAAGTAGTTGCTGAGTCGATCAAAACTGCCATAGACCAGGGCAAGAGCTTGAAACCATCAAGGCGGGAAATCGCATTTGTGCGAGCTGGAGAACAACCACCCGCCCGACCGAAGGCCCAGACAGGCCTCCTGGGAGCAGCAAAGGACTGACAGTTGAGGGTGGACCTGGGGAAACAGCTCCGTTTCCCTGAAAATATCATGGAAACAGCCTTAGACCAGATATCGTGCTGTTCTCAGAGTTATCCAAGCAGGTCATTATGTTGGAGCTTACAGTGCCCTGGGAGGAGAGAACGGAGGAAGCTAGTGAGAGAAAGAGGGAGAAGTATGCTGAGCTGGTGGAGGAGTGTCGCAGACGGGGGTGGCGTGCAAGGTGTTTTCCCGTCGAAGTTGGAGGAAGGGGCTTTGCAGGGAAGTCACTCTGCAAGGCCTACAGCCTCCTGGGCATCACCGGAGCACGTAAGAGGAAGGCCATCACTGCAGCATCCGAGGCTGCAGAGAGAGCCTCACGGTGGCTGTGGATCAGGAGGGACATCCAGTGGGCGATAGCTTCTTGGACACAGGCCGGGAATTGATCACTCCCGGTCAGGTCGCCTGGGTGAGGGGGTCTGAAGTTGAAAGACCCGAAACCCCTCATGACCTCAGGTACTATCACTGATGATGTGTCCAAGATTTCGCATCATGAGATGTATGTAATCATCATCATCACTACATTAAACATGCTATAAAAATCATTCCTATCTGGCAGAGTCCTCCTTTGCTCTCTGACCTGACCTGAGCAGGTGTGTGCTGTGTTACCTGTGCAGGTGTATGTGCTATCACTTGTGCAGATACAGGGGTGTGTGCTGTATTACCTCTAAAAAAATGTTTGCAGTTCTACTGTGCACGTACAAGTGTGTATGTTGTGCTACCTGTGCAGGTGTGTTTGCTGCGTTACCTGTGCAAGTGTGTTTGCTATAGTACTTGTATACTTGTGTGTATGAATGTGTATGTCTGTGTATGAATGTATGTATGTATGTATGCCCAGATATGGTTGGCACTCTGTCCTGGGTGATCCCCCTAGTGCTCGATGCAGTCCTCCAGGTGGACGGTCGCTTCCGGTTGAGAGTACGCTGTGCGCGATTGGCTGCCGCTTCTCGCCGGTGTGTGTGATTGAGTGTGTGTAAATGGAGTGTGTTGATTGTAAAGCGTCCTTGGGTTTGAGAAAGGTGCAGATGAATGTCTGTCTTATATTACATGTACAAGCACAAGTGTTTGCTGTGTTACCTGTGCAAGTGTGTTTGCTGCGTTACCTGTGCAGGTGTATTTGCTGCGTTACCTGTGCAGGTGTGTTTGCTGCGTTACCTGTGCAGGTGTGTTTGCTGCGTTACCTGTGCAGATGCATGTCTGTGTTATATTACATGAGGAAGTACAAGTGTGTGTCTTGTGTTACCTGTGCATGTGTGTTTGCTGTTCTACTTGTGGAGGTGCTGTCTTGGGCTACCTGTGCAGGTGGGTTTGCTGTGTTACCTGTGCAGTATCCTCTGTAGGTGGGATCTCTGATTTGTTCCAGTAATTTCCGCATTGCTGCCTCCTGACTGTTCCCTCTGATTTTGACACCACTGCACTGCCTCCAGCCTGCAGGGGGCGACAGAGCACAAGAGACTTAATACTGAATGATGTGACATTATTTTTTATAGGAATGAGAGATGTCTGATTAAGAGTGGAAACTGCAGATCAGTGTTGAAGGTTGGATAAGCTAAGAAAACCTGAACAAACCTGAGCTTATTAGTGAGATTTTCTGATCATATGTAAGTAATGATCAAATTAATCAGATAATTAAAGTACACTAGTTACTGTAGCTAGTTTGTTAACTAGTTATAGTAATATTAACTAGTGGTGTGGTACTGAGCTCACTTGCCTGTAGCCTCAGGGTAGATGTAGATGTATTTGGATCTGTTGTACAGGATTAATACACACCTGCAGGTGCAGTTCTGTGTACTTACTGGAGGGGGCAGCACTGGGTGGGCTGCTGTTCTGCGGTGGTCCTGAGCCTTTTATATTGTTAGCACAAACTCTGACATAATACTGCACTCCCTGAAACCAGCACAGAGACATATTTACTCACACTAATTATATAAGCTCCCAGACATAAAAACACACAACATGACTCTTTTTTTTCCAGGGAGCTTTTAAGTGTACATATATTAGTCTTATTGATATTTTATAATTTTATTATTACAGTGTGAAGTCCAGTGATGTGAAAAACAGGAGATTTAGGGTCAGATATGAGTCCACATCCAGTCAGAAGAGTAAAACATGGAGACACACTCCATTCAACTAGAGAGAGAGAGAGAGAGAGAGAGAGAGAGAGAGAGAGAGAGAGAGAGAGAGAGAGAGAGACAGAGAGAGAGAGAGAGAGAGAGAGAGAAAGACAGAGAGAGAGAGAGAGAGAGAGATTAGTCATGAATCTAGATCAATCTTATTTAATGAAAGTGAGATAATGAGTTACTGACGGCTGTAACTGGTGACCAGGTCAGTGATGTGTGACTGTGATGGTGTGATGGACACACTGAGCGCAGTGTCGCTGAGCACCAGCAGGGCGGCAGCACTGGGAGGAGCTGGTGGTTCTAGTGGAGAAACAGTTGGTTCAGTAGTCACCTAAATAGCCCAGTTTTTTTCTGTAAAACTACATCACCAAAACATGAATACAATCAAATCCTCACAGCTATGGTCCAACATCTAGTGTAAAGTCTTTGCTGTGTGTGTTCATGTGTACCAATCTGGTTGAAACCGTCTCTCATTCGTGTGTACAGGTCCTGCCGGAGACTCCACAGGTGTAACTCTCTGTGGGCGTCGGCCTGTGAGGACAGTCCCGCCCCTTGTGCCTGAATATCCTCTACCCTCTGTCCAGCAAGAGAGACCAGCCCATCCAACTTGGCTGACCAATCACATGGCCTGCTCACTGGGGGCAGAGTTAGTACTATATATTAATATACTGTAGTATTGTAACAGTATAGTACGATAATAGTGATAACATAGTACAGTACTTTAATATCATATTATACTATACTATACAGTAATATAAATATACTATACTATAAAAGTAATATACTATACAATATTATAGAGGACTGTACTATGCTATAATAGTAACATAAATATACTATAACAGTAATATACTATATAATACTATACAGTACTGTACTATACTATAATAGTAATATAAATATACTATAACAGTAATATACTATACAATACTATAACAGTAATATATACTATACAACAACAGTAATATAGTATACAATACTATAACAGTAATATATACTATACAACAACAGTAATATACTATACTATACAGTACTATACTATACCGTAATATACTATACAATACTATAACAGTAATATACTATACAGTAATATACTATACAATACTATAACAGTAATATATACTATACAACAACAGTAATATACTATACAATACTATAACAGTGATATACTATACTATAACAGTAATGTACTATACAATACTATAACAGTAATATACTACACTATAACAGTAATATACTATACTATACTATACTGTAATATAAATATACTATACAGTAATATACTATAATATACTATAACAGTAATATAATATACAATACTATACTATACTATAATAGTAACAGTAATATAACTGTGGTACTATAATAATAGTACAGTACTGTAGAAGTGTGGTAGTATAGTAGTAGTATAGTAGTGCGGCGGTGCAGTAAAATATAAAAAGATGTTACTCACTGTTTGGGTTGGGCCTCGCTCCAGCTTTAAGAAGCACCTGTAGCAGCAGGGAATTGTGGGTAAAGACAGCTACATCCAGAGGGACCAGTCCCTGCTCATTCACTCTGTTCACCTCTCGCTCTTTCTCCATTTCTGCATCCCTCTCTCTCTGTGCTCCTCTCTCTCCTCCCTCACTCCTTCGCTCCTTACACAGTATCATCTGCACTGCCAACACATCCCCACCCTCCACTGCCTCCCACAGAGACAAGTACTATAGAGAGAGAGAGAAAGAGAGAGAGAGAGAGAGAGAGAGAGAAAGAGAGAGAGAGAGAGAGAGAGAGAGAGAGAGAGAGATAATAAGTAGTGGCCATGTATGTCTTGTTAGCTGTGTATTGAGCCGGGTCCAGTAGGGGGCGATGTACACACTCAGATTAGATGTAAATATTAGCTGTGAATCACCTCTCATTGTAGTGATGGTGTTACTTACATTAGCTGTTGCTTTGTTGTGATTGGTGCTCTCAGACCCCTCCACCTTAGTGTGCGTGTCTTTGAGTCCGAGTTTGATTGACAGGTTCCTGTAAATGCGCTTTGGGGAAACAGGGCCGAGAGAGCGCCTCCTCTGGGGAGGATCCTTCACTGACATTATAAATGTGGTTTAAATAGAGAAAAGAGGTCACAGGGTCAGACAGGAGGATGAGGTCTGACGTTTATTTCACCACAGAGACAGACGAGTAAACTCAACCTGTTAA
The DNA here is from genome assembly GCA_036984385.1 of Crenuchus spilurus. Taxonomy (NCBI): domain Eukaryota; kingdom Metazoa; phylum Chordata; class Actinopteri; order Characiformes; family Crenuchidae; genus Crenuchus; species Crenuchus spilurus. The sequence continues at coordinate 44,427 of BRDA01011535.1, read as the reverse complement.
TACAGAATAATTACATCATTATATAACAATTACAGGAGGTCAATTTACCTAAAATATAACATCACTGTACTTAAAATTCTCACTACACCACATTAATGTTTAGGTTTTCTGAGGTTTGACTGGTTTTAATGGATTAAAATTCTGCAGTCGTGACATATTTAAATGTGCTCTGAGTTTTAAACAGTCTTTTATACAGTTAATCAGGACTAAATACTATAATAATTACATTTAAGTGCTGATGGTGTTTACAGTATAACTCTGTCAGAGCGGTAAACAAAATAGAGTATTTTTAATTTTAAAAGTAGCATTTACTGCTGATTTGGGGGTCTCCACTATTTCTCCTTCTTTCTCTTGATTAAAGATTAGAGCTCAGCTCTACACCACTAAGAGTTAAAGACGAGTGTGTTCAGTGTGTCTGAACGAGTCGTCTGTACTGTTATGAGGACTTTATTGTGTCCTCACTAAAACCAACACATCACACACTCCACTTAACACACTCAACACACCACACTGTGTGTGTGCGCTGAGAAACCTAATCTCTGAATACACACCAGCATTCACACACAGCCATTTCTCACAGTCTTCATACTATTCATCATCATCATCATCATCATCATTATATTATTATTATTATTATTATTATTATTATTATTACTATTTTTATTATTATTATTATTATTATTATTATTATTATTATTATTATAGTGTGATTTACATCTCATTGAATTTATATACAATACTGTAATACTGACATATGAGGATATAAAGACAAAAATGCTTTTTAATCATTCATGAACAATAACATTTTAATTCAAGCAGCAATAAAACTTAAATATACTGACAGATACAGTGACCAACAAACAGAATGAAAAACAGACAGATATATAGATAAGATAGCTAGACTATAAGATATTATAAATAAATAAATAAAGTCTTACTTTTTACACCTTGCTGTTGTCTACAGTAACTCCAAACATATTTAATCTGTAACGCTCCTCCAAACTCTCTCTCTCCATCTCCTCTGTCTCTCCACCGCCCACTTTCTACGCTCTCATCACCACTGACCTGCGCTGTGGTTTATATTCACTCTACTCAAACTTACTGCTACTACATAAACACTTTACCTTAACTTAAATAACACTTTACATTAACTTTTAGATAACACATTTTAAATAACACATTCGCTTTTAGACTTTTAACACTGTATTTTAACTTGAATAACACTTTAGTTTTTAGATAACACTTGAAATAGTTTTAGATAATACTTTACATTACCATGCTGTGACTGTGGCAAGAACATGACTGTACCTGTAACACACACATTGACCTACCAGGACTATGAAACATGAGGTAACTTTTAAACACAAACTAATCAACACATGGAATGGGGAAAAGTTGTGAGTAACAACACAGACAGGTGTTATTTATATTATTAATTGATTATTATTGATGTACTTGACATGACATGAAGAGATTATGGGCGCAGACATGAAGTTACTGACGGCTGTAACTGGTGACCAGGTCAGTGATGTGTGACTGTGATGGTGTGATGGACACACTGAGTGCAGTGTCACTGAGCACCAGCAGGGTGGCAGCACTGGGAGGAGCTGGTGGTTCTGGTTCAGTAGTCACCTAAATAGCCCAGTTTTTTTCTGTAAAACTACATCACCAAAACATGAATACAATCAAATCCTCACAGCAATGGTCCAACATCTAGTGTAAAGTCTTTGCTGTGTGTGTTCATGTGTACCAATCTGGTTGAAATCGTCTCTCATTCGTGTGTACAGGTCCTGCCGGAGACTCCACAGGTGTAACTCTGTGGGCGTCGGCCTGTGAGGACAGCCCCGCCCCTTGTACCTGAATATCCTCTACCCTCTGTCCAGCAAGAGAGACCAGGCCATCCATCCAGGCAGATATTTCACCGAGCACACTGTTAGTCCAACTTCAAGGGAAACATACATTTTATAACAGTTGACAATTTTGAAAAACATCCAGTTAAGATTTATTGATGCAAAGATAGAATTTATTTGTACTAAGATTTTAGTTGACAAAGTAAGCTTTTCTATTAAATTTGCTATTCTAACAGTCATGTTACTGTGATGAGAATATGTTCAATTCTGTCACATATAATTATTCAGTTTCAATAAATGTATAACTGTCACCTGAAGTATTTGAAAGTTGTATTCAGTTTTATAAACGCCCATGGCAAAGTGGTAAAGAATCTTTGTTCGTCATTTTACTGTTGTTTAACTGTACAAGTATTTCAACACAAACGTATGAGCCAATCTTTTTTTTTTAATTTACATGTAATATCACAGCATTATAACATTCATTTACATGTGCAGATTTTATTTTCATTAGGTTTTACAACCACACTGGGACACATGTTCACTAAACTGCAGCTCACATTCACAACCTTGTCAAGAAGTGTCATCTCCTCACCCTCACATGTAAAAAAACATTTGAAATTGTGAGTTTTTTTGCTACTGACAGGAAAAGTTTAACATTGTTAAATAATGATAATAAAATTACAAAACAAGGAAGTCCTGTGTAATATCAGGCCTTTTCTGTGTCATCCTTCAAAAAGTCTGTCTCCAACTTTGTTTTATTCAGTTCTGACCTGAGCTCCCCGTTTTCCTGTAACAGACGGTTTATTTCTGTTGGATGCTGGTGAAGTTTA
>BRDA01011535.1:29072-41737 GCA_036984385.1 Crenuchus spilurus | reverse complement strand
CCGAACCTATAGACGTCACTCTGCAGGGCTATATTTGTATAGGTCGTAGGTCGTCTTTATTTGGCTGACAATGTCCTTTTGCCCCTCGAGTCCAGTCTTGACTTATTTTTTTTTCAACCTGTTTCTGAAGAACTTCCTACTGTGTCTTTTCCAGGCTATAATGTGTCCTGAAGGAACAAAACATTAAAATAGTAATAATTTGAAAAGGACAGTCATCGTTTTTTGAGTGTTAAAGTTCACCAAAAAAATGTACACTCCTACTCTACTGTGAAGAACTGTTCCAACACTTACACACGACGTCAAATCACTTGTACACAGGGTCATTAGGTTTTACAACCACACTGGGACACATGTTCACTAAACTGCAGCACACATTCACAACCTTGTCAAGAAGTGTCATCTCATCCTCACATGTAAAAAAACCACTTGAAATTGTGAGTTTTTTGCTACTGACAGGAAAAGTTTAATAATGATAAAATTACAAAACAAGGAAGTCCTGTGTAATATCGGACCTTTTCTGTGTCATCCTTCAAGAAGTCTTTGTCCAACTTTTTTTTTATTCAGTTCTGACCTGAGCTCCCCGTTTTCCTGTAACAGTCGGTTTATTTCTGCTGGATGCTGGATATGTTTATATCGGGACGTCTCACTGCAGATATCCAAGCCATTCGTCTCCTCTTTGATAGGTCGGATACATTAGCTCTTTCGCGCTGTTTCCAAGTGGGAAAACATTGACAAGACAGTCCGTTTTCTATCTTTTTACCTTGCCGGTCGTGTGAGCGAACATTACATCCGATAACGCAGCAGGTTCTTGTTAGAAACCTCTTTTTCATATGTGCATAAGAAAGGTCAGTGGAGTTCAGGCCTGCTGTCCTGCTCCTACATTCCTGGATTTACACACATACTTTATAACACTGGAGGTCAGGACTAGCTGACTCCAAAACTATAGATTACACTTTAGAGGTCTTGCGCATAACCTTCAGTGACAACAGTACCTGATTAACAAGGCTCCAAAGTATCTGTTTAGTCTTACAGGCCATCAGCTCACGTCCAACAGGACTTATGTCATTTCAAACCAATCACGACCTTTCTTTATTTTCCAACCAATCACAACATTACACGGTTCCAATCCTGTATGTCTTTGCCTTTCTAAAGCATATATACTCTGCTGTTTCAAACAATAAACTGGGAAACCATCTTGAGAACAGACTCTGCCTCTGTTGTCATTTGAACTTCCCCAGCGCTGTAGGCCGAAGGAGGACGGAGGAATCCTGCACTTTACTGCCGTGTACAGTACAGCTCAGTATTTCAGAGATCGAACCCCAGAACCAACAAACGGTTCTAACAGTTCTTACCATGGCTAAATTCTACTAATCCTGACGTGAAAGCTTGGTTTTTCAGCACTAATGTTTGGCCCTTCAAAATGGCGCTCATATCCCATCAGCCACCGTGTTTGTAACCACGCCCAAAATAATGACATCACGTTCCAAAGCTCAATACTATAAAAGTAATATACTATACTATTGTAACAAACTGCCAGGGAGACATGGGAGGATCCGAGACACAGAGCTTTACTGTAAATAACATGAAACAAAACAGCACACAGGGACAGAAATCCATCCTGTAGTCCAGGTCCTGCTGATACTGGAGTCCCCATAACTTCTGGCCACGGCAGTGACCTGGACTGGGTGGGAGAGGAGCAGGACATTAATGGACTGGACATAGGAGCCTGACAGAGATTTGATTGGACATAGGGGCTTGACATGGACCAACTACACAAAGGGACCAGACATGGCCCAACTACACAAAGGGACCGGACATGGACCGACTACACAAAGGGACCTGTAATGGAATATGTAATGGTGTATGATTCATAATCCCCTGTTTTTACTTTAATAAGGTTTGGTTCTCATATGCTGAATACTGCAGGCTTTTGTGAGTGAACAGAGTAGTATAGTTTTTGCACCTGGGCTGATAACATAAATATGCGGAGGGAGTTTTTCTCTCTGCTACAGCTGAGGGGAGTTTTGCATGGTGCCAGCCAGAGCTGGACACATAATATTACACACACACACATAGTAATATCACACACACACACAGCTTCTGCTGATTTACAAAAAGAGAGGGCACTCTCTTTTTGGGCACACTGGGCACTGCTGGCTTAGTTAGACAGGAGATAGGTAGCTATTATCAAAGGAGATATTATCAAATAAACACTCTTTACTACTCAACCTTCAAGGATTCAGTCTGTTAATCCAAAATTCCACCACAGACCGGACATGGACTGACTACACAAAGGAACCTGACATGGACCGAATACACAAAGGAACCTGACATGGACCGACTACACAAAGGGACCTGACATGGACAGACTACACAAAGGAACCTGACATGGACAGACTACACAAAGGAACCTGACATGGACCGACTACACAAAGGGACCGGACATGGACCGAATACACAAAGAAACCTGATATGGACCGACTACACAAAGGGACCGGACATGGACCGACTACACAAAGGGACCTGACATGGACCGACTACACAAAGGGACCGGACATGGACCGACTACACAAAGGAACCTGACATGGACCGACTACACAAAGGAACCTGACATGGACCGACTACACAAAGGGACCGGACATGGACCGACTACACAAAGGGACCTGACATGGACCGACTACACAAAGGAACCTGACATGGACAGACTACACAAAGGGACCGGACATGGACAGACTACACAAAGGGACCGGACATGGACAGACTACACAAAGGTTAGTCTGAAGAATGTTTGATGTCTATTATAGAAAGAATGTCAAGAGTGTGTTCAGCTGTTATATCTGACAAAGGTGCCACTTTGTGTCCAAAGTTTAAACACATGTTGGTCTGTAAACTGATTCCATGAGTTCTAAAAGATTGTTCTAAAACTTTTGACTGCTTGTGTATGTCAGGAAATGATACCTCTGACTGGGTTATTCAGCTACTTACATATTTATTGACTGTATTTTTGTATTTAAGTACTGTATGTGGATCACTGTTTGACATTACTGATATTACAGTCTGTTAAATTAAAGGATTTGTGCTCCTAATGACTAAAAATCAGACTGTTACCCTTAATATGTGCTATTAAACAGGTCAGGACTCAAATGTCCAGAAGTGCTGCTCTGATGGGCAGTTTTTGCTCACTATACTGAAATGTTGCTCCTCGGTGTTATATTTGCAGTGCGTTCCTGTTATAGTCTAAGTGTTTGTACTGTTAGCACAGCTCAGTTAATGTGTTACATTAGATTAAGTTTCTGTACTTCTTTATGATGTATGATTCCTGCTGTAAATCTATATTGTGTCAGATAAAGATCACACTCCTGACTTTCTACCCTGCACTGATGATTACATTCCCAACTTGACTACAGTAACTGTTTTTATAAACAGTCATGTGATTTCAGAGAACTCCCCTCTTACTTACTCTAAAAGGTTTCATTTTCTCAAAAATGAAAACAGATCCAGATGGCCAGCAGGACTGAGCTTTACTGGCTTTACTGAGGTTGTATTTAACTTGTCTTTACCTCTTTTAAACACGTGTTGTTGTGGTATTATCACACTTGTCTTATCATGTTTATTCATAGCAATTCTTTCTAAAAAAGATTTTAGGATTGTGGTGACAATAAACAGAATAATTTCTGCTGCTAAAGTACTGACAGTTTTCTTTTATTTATGCACTTTTAAAATGTGCTCAGACTGTGAAAACACCTGAAATGTGCTTAGTCTGATGTGATCATGTGTGAACTTCTGCTCATTAGGTTTGTGTTATGAGGCATCACGGTCAGTAAACATCCTGAACAACAAGCTCAACCTTCACTAAACTGCACTTTCTAATGATGATATTTAACAGAGATGGAGTTTAATTAACACAATAATGCTTATAAAGTCATTTTGTATATAAAGTTAATGTTATATATACTGTACACGTGCATTTCCAATGTAATTGAACACTATGATCTCGTGTAACTAGATTTTTTGCAGTGAAAACAGAAAAAAATGGATCCAAAAAGCCATGAAACATGAACGTTACAGATTTCTCCCAGTAATGGTGTAATGGTTCTTAAAGGAAAGAAAAAACGATGTGGATTCAGGTTTATGTTGCTAACATTAGTAAGAACAGAAATATGCAAATATTTGCAGTTAAAAGTCATTAACATGACTAACATGGCATTGATGTTCATCCAGCTCTACAAAACCTTTAAAGAACAGTAGAGCTGTGCATCTTTTTGAAAACGTGGCTGATTGAGCCTTAAGCTCTGTTAAACATTATTTTGAACAGAATATTAACTTTGTTGACGAGATAGAACCACATTTTAACTTAAAATTGAGATGAATTTGACCTGTAGCAAGGGCTCCACATAACTTGCTTGACTCTCAGTTCTGTAGTTTGGTCAGTCTTACAGCTGAAACAATTGAGCAGAAATGCTTCCTGGTTCAGCTTCTATACATACAAGTTCATCTGAGGTAGCTGGTTGTGGTTTCTGACACACCAGTCATTGTGTAACAATGCTCCAGACATGCTCAGTGTGGACAAATAAGACTACAGACTAATACTAAATGTACATAGTTTTTACATGAAACTGTAAAATGTAAATGTTTTTACAGAAACCACGGTTCTACTCCAGCTGTCGAAGCGATGGCAGACGACCAAGATAACATAAACGACCTACATGTCACAGGTAGACCTATATAAATCAGTAAAATGTATTATAAATAATAACATATGATCATCTTTTGTCCATTCAAGGATGGACTGGACGGCTACCACAGATTATTAAGTTAATCTGTAATCTCTGTGATGTGTATGACACATTTTCACCTGAGCTACAGAATGTAAAATGTACTAGAAACTCAATCTGTATCATTGACTGAAAAAATTGTTCATTTTCTGTTCTTCTGTGAAGCTCCGGGCCAAAATAAAAACACAGATCAGACACCCAACACTGAGGAACTCCAAACTGCACCAGGAGGTACTGAGCACTGTGTAAGTACTGCTCATAGGTATTAAAAATGAAGTCAGAGTAAAGATAAATTAGAATAATTTGAATCTTAAAGAGAAATAAACAAGAGTACTCATAAATAAAAGTCACATTTTTATATTTGAACACTTTAATGGTACATTTAAGCACATTTCAAGATAAACAGAAATAATAAACGTTCACATGGTCTTTGTTAAAGGATGAAGACAGAACAGAAGAAACTACATCTGAAGCTGTAATAAAAACCCAAACTGAGGAACGTTCAGACATGTCAGATGAAACTGAAGCATCACACACAGATGAGTTGGTGGTAAAGTCCAGAAGAAGAAAAGAATCAGCTGACAGTCAGTCAGACACTGAACCGTCTGATCTCACTGTTGTGATGTTTGGAAACAGGTCTGCGGTCTGCTTTGGACATGAGAACATTCTGCTTGGAGAAGAACAAACTCAGATACTTAGAATAAGAGAAGTTTCAGGACGTGAGGTGTCTGTGATTAATATACTTGACTTGCATGAAGATGAAAACTCAGACAGAGTGGAGTCAACCACGACCCAGCTACTCAAAGAAAACATCAGCTCTGTCATTTTTGTGCTGCAGCTGGGCTGTTTTACAGATGCTGATAAAGTGGGACTGGAGTGGCTGCAGGAAAGGTTTGGTGAAAGCGTGTTAACATTTGTGATGATCCTGTTCACTTATGAGAGAGAGGAGGACTGTGACACCATCATAGATGATCTAAAGAATAACCCAGTTTTGGAGCAGCTGGTTGTGAAATGCAGAGACAGATACCTCACCTGCAGTAAGAGCATGAACATCCAATCAGAGATGAAAACACTGCTAGATAAGATTGACTGCATTTTCTCTGAGAATAACCAGCACTGCTACGTGTCTGAAATATGTAAACCAACATCAGAGAAAAGAGAAGACCTGCAAGACAAGACTCAGCAGAGTGGTAAGTAATGAGCTATGAGATACATCTAGAATGTCAGAAAACATACAGGGGTTAGACAATGAAAGTGAAACAGCTGTCATGTTAGTGTGGGAGGTTTCATGGCTAAACTGGACCAGTCTGGTGGCCAATCTTCATTAATGTCACATTGCACCAGTAAGAGCAGAGTGTGAAGGTTCAGTTAGCAGGTAAGAGCACAGTTATATAGTATATTACAATGCACACAACATTATGGTGACATACCAGAGTTCAAAAGAGGACAAATTGTTGCTGCACGTCTTGCTGGCGCATCTGTGACCAAGACAGCAAGTCTTTGTGTCTAAATATTATTGAGCCACTTTGGGGTGTTTTGGAGGAGCGAGTCAGGAAACGGTTTCCTCCACCAGCATCACGTAGTGACCTGACCACTATCCTGCAAGAAGACTGGCTTAAAATCTCTCTGACCACTGTGCAGGACTTGTATATGTCATTCCCAAGACGAACTGACGCTGTATTGGCCGCAAAAGGAGGCCCTACACCAGGGGTAGGCAACTCCAGTCCTGAAGGGCCAGATTTCTGCACAGGTTGGTGATTTACCTGATTAAACACACCTGAGTCAACTCAGCAGGTAATTAGCAGGTTTAATTGTAGTGTCAGAGCACAAACATCACCAAACTGTGCTGGACTCCGGCCCTCCAGGACTGGATTTGCCCACCCCTGCCCTACACCATACTAATAAACTATTGTGGTCTAAAACCAGGTGTTTCAGTTTCAATGTCTAACCCCTGTAGTTGTGTAAACTACAGCCGCTGGGGCAGCCGGGGCCTAGTGGTTAAGGATGTGGTCTGGTGACCTGAAGGTCGCCGGTTCGATCCCCGGGCAGGTCACGACTGAAGTGCCCTTGAGCAAGGCACCTAACCCCCAATTGTAAGTCACTTTGGATAAAAGCGTCTGCCAAATGCCTCAAATGTAAAATGTAAAGAGCAGAGACTTTTATTGGTTGGTGGTTTTAAAATGAAACTGATTTGAATTTACAAAGAAAAGACTCTTCCTGCCAAACTGACAAATTATCTGAGGATTCTGCAAACAGATGCATTGTGTTCTCTTGATTGCTCTGAAAAAAACATGAGAAATCGTACAAGAAATGGAGATTTAAAAAAAATAATGCCTGAAGTCCCTCCACCTTCCAATCCTTCCATCCATCCTCATTAGCTTAATCCTGATCAGGGTCACAGTGAGTCCCCTACTCCCTCACTGGGCACAGGGCATTATAGACTATTCAAGCCAAGCCCAATCATAGTTGCCAATCCATCAATGGGCACACACACAAAATTTAGAGTACCCAATTTAGAGAACATGAAATCGCCACACAATGAGGACATGCCACTGCTCCATGCGTTAGCACATGATGCATCATCCCCCACCAACCACTTGCCCTTCCTTTTATTTTTTAACTACCCTTTTCTCCATCATGCAATTATTGCTTTATCATTCAACTACCCCTTTATCATCCAAACACCCTAGCATCCATACATTGTCCTCTCACCATCATCTAGCCTCTCTCTCTCATCCTGTCTCTGCTCAAATACCACTCATAACTGCAAGACCCAATCCAAACATCTCTGTCCATCATAACACATTTCACAAATTCCCCACAAAGCAAATACTTTCCACAGCTCGATCTAACATGTTTCAGGAAGTGCTAATCTGCTTTACCCTCATCTAACATGCTACCTTTAATCCATCCATTCATCCATTATCACACCCGCTTAATCCTTATCAGGGTCGCGGTTAGTCCCTACCCTCTCACTGGGCGCAAGGCAGGGCATTACACTATTCAAGTAAGCCCAGGACAGGGCGCCAGTCCATCGCTGGGTGATGCTACTTTTAATGTCCAACTTTAATAATAAGTTACACTATATATATATATATATATATATATATATATCTCAGATATACACTATACACAATAAGTTAATAAGTTATACACCTTTCACATACCCAAGGACGCTTTACAATCAATGAAATAAAAGAACAAAACAATATAGCAAAACACAATCAAAGAGAATGAAAGGCGGTAGAGAAAAGACAGATTTTTAGAGTAGACTGTCAGCACTGCATTCCAGTCTGCTCTGCTCTGATTTGTCTATATTCCCGGCCTGTCCTCTGCTGCCTGATCCTCTGCTCACAATTCCAGGGAAATCTAATCTGCATTCCGTTTCTACTTTCTCAAACTCTACGTTGCAGATGCTTGGCCTCCCAGCTTCTTGACTGCCTGGTCTCTGAGGAGATCTTGCACCATGTCAGCAGATTGTGTAGCTTTTGCCAATGTTTTGCCCTTGATGCATCCTAGCCAGTACCTGGCATTGCATCTGTGCACTCTTTGGTGATTAATACTCTTGACAACCTAAGCCAGACTGTGTCCTGAGGAAAGCAGTTAAATCACTCCCTTGTCTCAAATACTCCCTTCTCTTCTTTGCTTTCTTTTGCTCATCTTCAGTTTTTCATCCATTTAGTCTCTCTCTTCAGTCCCAGCTATACTCCACTCCATACCTGCACCTTACTGCTTCCAGGTATGCCACTCCATCCCTGCACTCCTTTCTTTCACTCTGTGCTATTTCTGCACTTGCTTTCATCTTGGTGCCTTACTCCATCCTGGCACCCTACTCCATCCTTGTATCTGCTTTTTCCCAGTCCTTCCCCTTTTCAATCCTGTGTTTTATTATCCCTGTGCAAACTCCATTTGTGTCCACTCAATCCCAACCCCTTATCTTCCCTGCTCCTTCTCCACCCCAACCACTCACCTTATCAGAAGCCCCCTCCATTTCAAACTCCTTTATTCCAACACAAAGTAGAAAACATGAAATTAAACAAATTTGGGAGCAGCAAATAGCACGTGGGCTTAGTCCAGTCATGAAGTTGGTTACAGAACAACTGAACTCAAACTGCTGATTAGAGGTGTTTTTATTTTAAATGGAAAATTATACCTTAAATCTCTCAGCTCTCCACAACTAATTTGATAAAAAGTGGTCATTGACCTTGAACCTAAAATAGAGTCATGACCACTGTTCCCTCTAAACTGCGTGCGTGCGCAATTGCGCACTGCTGACACAGTCTCCACGCACAGAAAATCTGCGCTGCGCACAAAAAAAAAATCCAGATTGAATTTAAAATTAAATAAACAACGTGAGTAAGTGAGTGACCGGTAACTGGCTGCTCCAGCCAATGATGCGATTCACAAACTTATTTACGCAGCTAATCAACATCATTGACAGGGTATGACAGCGTCCTTACTTATGTATGTGTTAGCTAGCAAAGTGGTGTGCCCAGGGTTGCCAGGTTCGCGATTTTCATGCCAAATTGGGCTTGTTTAAAAATCCTGTCACAGGTGAAAATTCAAGGGTGGCGGGTGCAGCTTTTTGGGCTACTTAAAAAAATTATCACGGCCGCCAAAAAACAACAAAAAAAGTGGGTGTTGGAAGATTGACTGCAACAATAAGAATGAGGAGAACATAATGACATAAGGCAGTACAAAGAGAGAGAGAGAGAGAGAGAGAGAGAGAGAGAGAGAGAGAGAGAAGGTGAAGAGAAAACAGTCCCTAGCTAATATGCCAGGTAAATGGGGGAAATACAGGTATTGCAAGGAGTGGGAAAAAGAAAAAGGTTTGATGTAATGGATTGAAAGTGTTCCTAATGACGAGAAAAAGGCATATTGCAAATACTGCAAATGTGAAATGAAAAAGTCAGTTCATTTCCTTTTCCTTTTTTTGCTAATTATGTTACTATTAAATATTCTTGACTGGGATATAAAACTGTTGAATAAACACTAACGTTACCATATTATGAATGACTGATAAATCTCTTATAAACAAAATACTAAGTCGTACACTCATAGTTGTTTTGCCATTTGCTTCAAACGTGTGACAGCCATATTTTGGGCTAGTTCAAGCTTCTGAAGGGCGGGTTTTAGACTGACTTTTGGCTGGATATTTTGCTGGACCTGGCAACCCTGGGTTTGGCCAATGTGGAGTGAAGACACGCTAACGCTAAATGCTAATGCTAAGTGTTGCTTATGTCGACCCTTTATAATAATGACAAAATGAATAGGTAAAACGTTGCGAAGCCAAAATAAGCTGGAGTACCTACATTCAGCACAAAATTCCTTAAAAAATTTAAGCTGTGTAAAAAAAAAAAGTGAAATTGAAGTTCTCAATCACATTTGTGCTCATCTCGTGTCAATTATGGGGGCAACCATGGCCTAGTAGTAAGGATCTGGTGTTGTGACTAAAAGGTCACTGGTTCGATCCCCAAACAGGACATAACTGAAGTGCCCTTGAGCAAGGCAACTAACCCCCTAACTGCTCCCTGGGCGCCAGTGGGCTGCCCACCATAAATTCTCACGGTTTAGTGTGTGTGTGTGTGTGTGTGGTGTGTGTTTGTTTCACTGCACAAATGGGTTAAATGCGGAGGTCAAATTCCGTTGTGTGAAAATCAAATTGGTGAATTTTTATTTTTTTTTACAATTTTCATTTATGGATATTGATTAATTACTGTCACTAGTTTATGAGTAGTAAAAATGCAAATAATCGTGTCAGTATTTACTGTATTTTGCAGACAGAGTTACAGGACTCTCTCCCAGACCACAGTAGGACAATCTCACCCAGTGCACAGCAGGAGCTTCACACACTGGCTCATACTCATAATACAAGTCAGAGCTTTATAATAAAAATATTAAGTGTGCTGGAAGGTTGGAGTTTATAGTTGGCTTGGTTTGGTTGGCAGTTCATGTTTTGCCAGTTAAAATTAAATATTTATACAAACAATAGCATTAACATACTACACAGGTCATGAACAAGATTTTTGTCATTGTTATTATAAGTGGGCTGAAGCACTTAATTAAAAGTATTCTAACAGAAATGTTAATGGAAATGATGTAATTAGATTCTTTTAATAAACCATGTAACTTGGATGGATGTGATGCTGGCGTGACCACAGTGCTTTGGGGTTTGTTATTACTAACCCTGTAAAGTTGCTTTATGACATCAGTTGTAAAAAGTGCTTTATAAATAAATTTGATTTGATTTGAGGGCACAATGTTGCTCACAGTGGTTCAAGGCACTACTCAGTGAGTTTATGTGTTTGCTCAGAGACATGAAAAATTAGAGGGAACATTGGTCATGACAAATTTGAACAATTTAAGAATGAACTTGAGGACATTTCACATAAACTGAATGCTGCTGCCTTTGGTTTGGAACATATCTTAAGAGAGATTGGTCAGATATATGAATCCCACAAAAAAGATAATATCTGACCACCCAAATGGAGCTGATAGACAGTGATGCAGCTCATGTTTATCTGATCTGGGATTATGTTGTTTTAGGTGAACATATAAAGTAAACACATTTACTATTTAATGCCATTTTGAGAAACGTTGGACACTTTCTAAAAATACAATTAAAACTAAAATCTGGAATTTTGTTTAATAACTAACTTTTATTTAACCGATAAAAATACAAAGAAACAATGTTTAATGTTTTGAATGATGAACTTAATTCTATTTGTTAAATACAAACTATGTATTTAGAAATTGATACCTGAAAACAATTCTGTAATGTTTTCATTATAAGGGAGGGTGTCCCACCTTTTTTGGAAATTATGTACTTTCATGCTTTCATAAAACTAATTGTTCATTTTTCCTTCCACGAGATGAAGCTCCAGATGCTAATCCAAGTAGAGCTAAAATGAACACAGAAGAAAAACGCCAAATAACAAAAGAGCAAAAGGTAAGAAGTGACTTACAGAGAATTACGTAGAAAGAAGGATACCAATGACAGAGAAAATATCAGAAAAAAAAACTATTTTATAGTACCCACAAATGAAACTGTAATCATAAATAGCTGACCAAAATATAGAGCCAGTCCAGACCAAACCTTCACTTTATTTGGCAGGATACAGAGCATTATCTTATAATACAGCTGTTACTGCAGAGCCTCGCCATAAATTTTACTGTCCATCTTATTCCTTCTGGGTTTTTTCCAAGAGGACTAGCAGGAGGCAGAATTGCCTAGATACTTTTCTCTACACATTTCTGCACATTTTCATTATACCTATTATAATATCTATATTAATAAAACAATATAAAGACACAGCAAACCTATATTTCAAACCTAATAATCTCTAAAGCAGCACACCAAATTGCACTATTTTATTTAATTGCACTAAACTGAAAACTATTTATTTAACAGGAAGCAGAGTCAGAACTCGGAGCAGCAGAAGACAAATCACACAAATATGAAGAACAACAAAATCTACAGCAGCTGTTCATTAAACTGAATCTTGAAGGAAATGTCCAAGAAAAAATAAAAACTGCAGATGTTCATCAAATAACTAAACCTTGTAAAGAGAACAATATGGTTCAGACGTTCCTACAAAAGCTGTTGCTGATGAACTACAGAGCAAGATCTGGGAGAGAATGCAGTGAGATCACTGAAACTCAGGTACTGTCAGATGCTGAGAATGATGATAAAAATGATGTTTTAGCTGCAATTTATGGAAGGTCATTTGAAGCAGAGGTCCAGTCAAGCTTTGTTCACCCCATGGATGTTCAGATGGCAGTTTTCCACTGCTCAGATAGTTTCCTAAAGCAGTTGATAGTGACCAAGCTTTCACAGTGTCAGTATGCTCTTCCTCTACTGGTTCCCAATCCATTCACAGATGAGATTGA
>BRDA01011535.1:6659-20111 GCA_036984385.1 Crenuchus spilurus | reverse complement strand
AAAAACTAATGATCCTGAATATTATCTGGAGAATCAGAAACCGCAATATTACAATGTCTTCAGGAACTTCTGCCAAGGGGCCACAACAACAGCCATCTTTGGTGAACTTATTTGCAGCAAACTTGAGCCTTCAATCCTGCAGGCAGTATACAATCAAACTGCTCTGAGTGTGGCTGCAGAGGTGAAGGCTTCAAGCCCTGCATTCAGCAGTAACAGATCAAACATGGAGAAACACATTTTGAAAGTCCTTGCAGAAAAGGAAAACTTTGAGATATACAAGGAATACATTCACAATCCCAAACAATACTTCAAGAAATTCATAGCAGACCAGGCTGATAAGTACATCAGCAGGGAAAGTGAAAAGGTGAAGAACATTTTCAGTGGAATTCTGGAAGATAAAAAACGGAGAATATCCAACGCAATACATGTTGCAACAGCTCAGGTCAAGGAGAGCGATGGAAATGCCAGAACATGGCTGAGATGTTTCTCCAGTACTCTCAGAGATGAGCTAAACTTGGCTGAAATATCCTCTGTTGATGACATGGAAATTGACTTTGATTTTTTTTCTGAGATTTTAAACAAAGGCCTTACAAACACAATGTCAAAACTTCATACATCAGATATAAATATGGAAATGTTCCAGAAGAGATCTGTTGAGACTCTGATTGAGCACTTCTGTGAGTGTTGCTGGGTACAGTGTCCTTTCTGTAAAGCCATCTGTACCAACACTCTTAAAAACCATGATGGAGATCACAGTGTACCATTCCATCGAGCAAATGGGATCAGTGGGTGGCATTACAGAAGAACAAGGGATCTATGTTCTGATTTCTGTACAACTTTGGTGCAGAGTAATAAAAGATTTTATGTCAGACATGACTCAGATGAGTGTTTCCCTTACAAGCAATACAGAACAGCAGGAGGAAAATATGCAACCTGGAGCATCACCCCCGACAGCTCAGAGCTGCCATACTGGAAGTGGTTCATGTGTCATTTTCAGAAGAACCTAGAAGATCACTACGGTAAAAAATTCCAGGGACATGGGAAGATTCCTGAAGAATGGAAGAAGTACACAAAGAAGGAAGCAATGGAGAGTTTGACTAATTACATCTAAAAAGATTTTACTTTCTTTTCCATACTAGAAATCAATTCGTCTGAATGAGTTCTAGACACTGAAGAGTCTTTTGATCAAATGGTTTCTCAGCATTCTTAGGAGTTTTGTAGGGTTTTGTGAACTCATATTTTCTTATTTGTCATTAGTTCTCTGGTGATTTTCATGTTAAAGGTCAGTGGATTTAAGTGTTTTTTGTTATTTTCATTACTATTTTATAAGATTCTGTGTACAATTTCAATCTACATTTGTAAATGTTATTGGTTCTATTAATACCTATTGGCCAATGGCTTCCTGAACAGAAGATGTGCATGAAGACTTGCTTTCCTTTTCATTTTTCCTTTTGTCATGACATGTCATAGTTTAATGTAAATTATAGCAAAAAATTTAATACAGTGCAGGGGTGGACAGACAGTCACTTCCACAGTCTTTTTATACACATATATCATGAAATGATAGAAATGTTTGATATCAAAATAAACCAACAATCAATGTCTAGATATTCAACATTCTCCAAAATGGCTTCTGGTTTGTTGTGATCTTAAAATTTTAGGGTTAGAACACCTGAAGAAGCTCCTCACATGCCTGAAAACAAGCTCCTAAACAGAAATAGAAGCAGAGCTGTAGATCTATTATATGCAGTCTCCAAAAATGCAAATAATGCAAATAATTTTTGCCATTTTATGGTAAGCACATTTGTCCAGGTGTGAACTGATATTATTCTGCATGAATAAAAAAATAAAATGCATGATTTTTAGTTCATTTCAATATGTTAATATTTTCAATTAAATTGTGATTTTTGAAAATGTTCAATGGTGTAACAAAGATTTCTCAATAAAGTTGATCCTTGTTAAATTACATTTTTCGTTTTTCCATCTTATTACAAAATTTGAGGGACCCAATAATGACATGTTGCCAGTTAAGATAGAGATGACCTGACACCCTCCTACAGAATTGTATACATCTAGTTCAGAGGTGCCATAAAACAGCATGATTTCAGTTATTTTGCTTCACGGTTTATTAGAAAATTATGACTACTTGCAAAAGAATAACTGACAACACTCAACCAATCACTTTGGTTCTATGAAAAACAGAACAAACAGTAAATTCAGTATGTTTCTTATTAGTTTTACTTCCTGTTGTGATTAACATGACCCAAAATCATTTTCACCTTAGATGCAAGTGATAGCTCCTAATAAAGCTAAGACCATAAACATCATCCCACATCTACATTATCTAAAGAAACGTCTAATGCAGTGATCACCAACCCTCCTCCTGGAGATCTACCTTCCTGTAGGTTTCACCTCCAACCCAAAACAAAGACCTGTTCAGCTAATCAAAAAATTTTGAAGGTTAACAATTAGATGGATTTACCAGGGTTGTACCACTGACATAATGAATGTGCATACAAACATTCCAAGGTGAAAGGTTTACATGGAAAGTATATGAATTTATTTAGCTAATCAACTATGATTAAAATACATTCAGTATATGTGATCCGCTAAAATAATCCATTAATAAAAGCTTTAATAAAGGATACAAGCATGTCTTACAATTTATTGTAAGTTACAATTTATATTAGTGCAACACTAGTAGAATACAGACCCATTCCAAAAAATTAGAATATCATGGAAAAGTTGATTAATTTCCATAATTCCATTCAAAAAGTTAAACTTTCATAGATTATAGATTCAGGGCTCACAATTTAAACGATTTCAAGTATTTATTTGTTCATTTTCACATAATTTGGGCTTCTAGCTCATAAAACCCACAAAAACAGGATTTAAAAATATTAGAATACTGTGGGGAAATCAGCCCAAACTACTTCTGTTTTTTGCAGAAAAAAGAAATTAGGATCACATTAAATCAATCAAAATAAACTACTTTCAAAACTCTGTCAATATTCAATACTTGGTTGGGAATCCCTTTGCTTTAATTACTGCCTCAATGTGACGTGGCATTGAGGCAATCAGTCTGTGGCATTGCCAGGGAGTTATGGAAGCCCAGATTGCCTTCATGCTTGCTGTCATCTCTTCTTTGTTGTTGGGTCTGGTGGCCCTCATTATCCTCTTGAGAATACCCCATAGATTCTCAATGTGGTATAGGTTCGGCGAGTTGGCTGGTCAGTCAAGCACTGTGATGGCATGGGCATCAAACCAGGCTTTGGTGCTTCTGGTGGCATGGGCTGGGGTCAGGTCCTGCTGGAAGATGAAATCTGCATCTCCATACAGATCCTCAGCAGAAAGAATCATGAAGTCCTCTAAAACATTCTGGTAAACTGTTGGACCTTGATTCCCGAATGAAAGGCACACTTTACTTTCATCGGAAAAGAGGAACTTGGACCACTGGCCAACGGTCCAGCCCTTCTTCTCCTTGGCCCAGTTGAGACGCTTCCTACATTGGCTCAGGTTCAGAAGTGGCTTGACCCAATGAACCCGACAATTGTAGCCCATCTCCCAGATGTGTCTGAATGTGGTGGTCTTTGAAACTGTGACTCCTGCCTCATTCCACTCTTTCTGGATCTCTGCCAGATTATTGAATCTTCTCTTTTTGATAATCCACTGAAGCCCACGGTCATCTCTTTTGCTGGTGCATCTTCACCCGCCACATTTTGTCCTGCCGCTAGATTTCTCATTGATTTGTTTGTTATGTCTGCAGTCTTCCCCATTTTGAACCGAACTGAGACAATTGAACCAAACTGAAGCAATTTAATGACACCTGGGGAAACCTGTGAAGGAGCTTTGAGTTTAGATGATTAGTGTGTCACACTCAGCTTAAAACATTCATGCCCTGCAAAATTTGGGGTGATTTCTCAATTTTTGAAATCCTGTTTTCATGGGTTTTATAAGCTGGAAGCTCAAATTATGTGAAAATAAACAAATACTTGCAATGAATTGTGGGCCCTGAATCTATAATCTATGAAAGTTTACCTTTTTGAATGGAATTATCTAAATTAATCAAATTTTCCATGATATTCTATTTTTTTGGAATGGGTCTGTATACTGAGAACAGCACCGATAGTTACAAAGTATTTACACAGAAAACAACAGATATTTTAATCATGCTGGACAGCTTCAGGGTCATTTAAACTATATTTACTTTACATTATTTCAACTCAGAACACTTGTTTACAGAGTAGTGAAGTAAAAACAAAAGATTTCATAGCAAGTAAAATATATAAGACAATTTAGGTAACAAGTATTAAAAATATTACAATAATAAACAACCACCAATAAACATAATAATAATAATAATAATAATAATAATAATAATAATAATAATAACCATGAAAATAGATTTTACATTAAATGTTTCAAAATAAATGCATCACAAGAAGTACAAACAGAAATATGAGTTTTAAAAATGTAAGTACCCTAAAGATAAGAATGACATAAATGTTAGATTTTGAGGCATGTTATTCCTAATTGCAGATGTAGTGATTAAAACTGCACTAAAACTCAAATATGTTCCGTAGGGGCCAATATTAAAATATAGCAATTAATATAAACAGGTTAAGGGCCTCATGAATAAATAAAACCAAGTGCTTATCATTGCTACAGAGGGAGGGGATCGCCCAGCATACAGATTACAATAAGTACTGTAATTATCAACAGCTATAAATTTTAAAGCAGTGTGATTAACAGAGTCCAACGGCTGAAGATTCACTGCTGTTGTTTCAACAAGCATTCTTCTACAAGGTAGAGAAACAATTCATTCCTATTTTCCAGCCTCTGACCTGTTAGCGACCCCTGATGTTCAACAACAGCATTGTGATCTGTAAGTAACACCACATGACTGCTGGGAGAAACAGCCAAACCCTGGGTTCAGCAAACACTATAAAAATGCTCCTGCAGAGAAGTGAGCACTCTACTTCACGCAGGTAGTCATAATATCCAGTTTTTCCTTCTGTCTTTCTTTTGCTTTGCGCGTTTTCTGTCTGAAACTCGATGGTTTCACAGAAGACTGAGACTCCTGCCAACGTGTGGGATCATTAACCATCCCTCAGTGTGGCCATTCACTCTCTTCTAATTCGACTTCTCAAACCAGCTTGTACTTTTGTTATTTTATTGTTACTCCTCATCCTCTTTGAGTTGGTTAACACATTTTCCCTATATGGTGTTTATTACACTCTCCTGTCTACCTGGCTTTTTCTGGTCCTTTGGCACCCTCCAGTGTGCCAATGGTGGATAATGCAGACACTGACTAAGCCTATGTCTGCATAAAGGATGAATATATTATATTAAGGAAAATGTACTCTCATTGACAGTTTTCTTTTCTCATTGTGCTTTATCAGCACAACCAGAATCTTAGAAGGTTCAGATTAGTTGCTCCAACATCTGTTGCAGAACATCAAAAGGCAACAAAAGGATGACACAGGAAGTAGGAAGTCACAGAGAACCTCCATACGATGCACAGAAAAGTGTCCACTGGCTCCTCGCTAAGCTGAGTGCTAATGATGATGTGGAAAAAATCAAATTCAAAAAAATTCAAAACGCCAAAAATATTCAACAGCTCAATAAGCTCATTTTTGCCAATCTGATATCAGCTATATATCCTAAAGAATGAAAATTACCTGCTTCTACTTTGTCTTGCTGACCCTCTGCATTTGTGTGTTTAAGGTTGAAATAGAACACAGATTTGCGCTACTGTCCACTCTCTTCCACATTGTTTCCTGTATGAAGACACTGATGGTTTTGGAGGTTAACACTGTCTAAAACTCTTCCCACACTCTGAACACTGATACGGTTTCTCTCCTGTGTAAATGCGCTGGTGTATCAGGAGAGTACTCTGTGCAGTAAAACTCTTCCCACATTCCATGCAATGAAATAGTTTCTGTCCTGTGTGAATGAACTGGTACACCTGGAGATTGCTCTAAACAGTAAAAGTTTTCCCACACTCTGAACACTGATACGGGTTTTCTCCTGTGTGAACACGCTGGTGACATTAGAGATCACTCTGTGCAGCAAAAGTCTTCCCACATTCTGAGCACTGATACGGTTTCACTCCTGTGTGAACACATTGGCGCAGATGGAGATGACTTGTCTGATTAAAACTCTTCCCACACTCTGAGCACTCAAATGGTTTCTCTCCTGTATGAATGCATTGGTGTAACTGGAGATTACTCTGTGCAGTAAAAGTCTTCCCACACTCTGAGCACTGATACGGTTTCTCTCCTGTGTGAACACGCTGGTGACATTGGAGATCACTCTGTGCATTAAAAGTCTTCCCACACTCTGAACACGAATGCGGTTTCTCTCCTGTGTGAATTTGCTGATGTATTTGGAGATTACCCTTTTGATTAAAACATCTCCCGCACTCTGAACACTCCTGTATAAATGCGCTGGTGTAGTTGGAAATGACTGTGATGTAAAACTCTTCCCACACTCTGATCAGTAATACGGTTTCTCTCCTGTGTAAATGCGCTGGTGTTCTTGGAGACTACTCTTTCGACTAAAACTCTTCTCACAGTCTGAACATTTAAACGGTTTCAATCCTCTGTGAAGGCACTGGGGTATTTGGAGACAACTCTTTCTAATAAAACTCTTTTTACACTCTGAAAACTGATACGGCTTCTCTCCTGTATGTAGCTGTTGGTGTATTTGCTGAATACTTTGTTGTAAAACTCTTCCCACACTCTGAACAGTGATACGGTTTCTCTCCTGTGTGAATGCAATGATGTCTTTGAAGATGACTATGTGTAGTAAAACTCTTCCACGGATATGGTTTCTCTTCTGTGTGAATGCGCTGGTGTCTTTGCTGATCACTCTATCCAATAAAACTCTTTCCACACATTGAGCAGTAATAAGGTTTCACTTCCATATGTATGCACTAATGTTGATGGACATATTTCATTTGATTAAAACTCTTCCCACACTCATAGCATTGATACTGTTTCACTGCTTTGTGAATCTGTTGATGCTGTTGAAGATATCTCTTTTGATTAAAACACTTACCACACTCTGAGCAGAGATTTCTCTTCTGTGTCAATTCTCTGGTGTTCTTGGAGACTTTTCTGTACAGTAAAACTCTTTCCACTCTCCGAGTCTATTGTATCTGTGTTTTCCTGAAAATGTCCGCGAGATGTACCAGGATTGAGTGCATCAGATGATGTTTGAGTATCAGAGGTTCTTCTGGATTCCATTCTTGTCTTTAAGTGCTATTTATTTCGGCAGTGTAACCTACCTGTCTTTGTTGTATCTCCCAATGTGTTTCTGGAAAAGGACTCTAGGAGAAAAAGATTTAACAGACGTTATGCCTTCCTGCAGGAGAAAACAAATAGCTTGGTGACGGAGATATCTGAGTAGGTGGTTTTAAGGTATAAAAACAAACATCAGCCTATGATCTGAAAATTATTTCAGCTGTTCTTTTACAACTATTACACAATAGGCAATTGTTGTGAGATGTTCATTCTTTAATACTTTTTTATAGCCTTTTGAAGTGGCATCTTTGGAGTAAAACACAAAAACATTTTTATCAGCAAATCTTTACACACAGAACAGCACTGTTCGTGTAGACAGTGCTCTGTTCATGTCCAACCTCTGACTTAGTTTCATTATGTAACCTCTTCATGTGGGAATATTAGCTTTATAATACTATTGAAATAATATTGTAGTTATAATAACATTACAAATGGAGCTAACATTGCAAGAACTAACATTGGTAACAGAGTTTACATTGCAAAACAGCAAGATGTCAGCAATGATTTTCTTTTCCCATTTTTTAAGTCCTTCAATAGGGAACTTCCTATCCTGTTTGAGAACTCCATCTCGTTCCACTTCAAGAAATAAGAAGCTTTAGTGTGATCCTGGATGACCAGTTATCATTTTGTACTTGCACTGCAAACTTGACTTGGTCCTCCTTTTCAACATTCGATGGATCTGACCCTTTCTAACACAAGATGCTGCCCAGGTGGATGTTCAGTCTTGTCATCTCAAGACTTGATTACTGCAACTTGATCCTGGCTGGTCTTCCTATGTGAGCCATTAGACCCCTGCTGTGTTCACTTCACTGACTTCCTTTAGCTGCTCACATCAAATTCAAAACCCTGACACTCACCTACAAAGCAAGAAATGGACCAGCCCCTGTCTACCTAATGGCAATGGTCAAGTCTCGAGTCGCACCTTGAACCCTTAGAGGTTCTAGCACAGCTCGGCTTGACCAGTCATCCTTCAAGACACATGGAAGACTAGCATCAAGACTTCTCTGTTCTAGAGTTGAGGTTGTGGAACAAACTCCCTCTTGCTGATCGAACAGCAGAGTCCCTCGCAGTCTTCAAATGCAGACTGAAGACCTATCTCTTTGTTGAACACTTAAGTGAGCATTAGTTTAAAACACTTATTGTAATGTTCTTATAATGTGTATAATTGTGTTTCTTTCTATCATTCTAGGAATTAGTAATGGTGTTGTTCTGACAGTGTCTGAAATGAAGAATGGTCTCAACTCTAACCTGTCTTTATTAGCTGAGATTATTCTCTTAATGGAAACAAAGCTTTTTTGTACGTCACTCTAGATAAGAACGTCTGCCAAATGCTGTAAATGTACAAGTCCTAGATGGAGGGCAGACAAGTGCAAGTTATTTTTTCAGCTGTCCTTTGCAGTCTGCTCCTTTCAAGTTTTCTGGCTCCTCCAAACCAGACAGTGATGAATTCACAGAATGAATGGAAGCACAAAATGGATTCTACAAAAATTTACCAAAAGTATCCAAAAATATTGGTGTCATAACTGACTCAGGTTTATCACTTGACCAACACATGGCTAAAACTACCAAAACATTACAGAACAGAGTCATTAGCCAAATTCTGATAAGTCTCATATTCCTTGTACTCTATAAATCAAATGGAACTAATTCCATCTCTGTCTTTTTCTGAGTGAGTGAGTGACCACTGGTCCGACACAACACTGATGGAAGATGGAATGCTATCTACAGTGTATCACAAAAGTGAATACACCCCTCACATTTCTGGAGATATTTAAGTATATCTTTTCATGGGACAATGACAAAATGAAACTTTGACACAATGAAAGGTAGCCTGTGTGCAGCTTATATAAGTGTAAATTTATTCTTCCCTCAAAATAACTCAAAATACAGCCATTAATGGCTAAACCACCGGCAACAAAAGTTAGTACACCCCTTGGTGAAAGTTCCTGAAGTGTCAATATTTTTGCGTGACCACCATTATTTTCCAGAACTGCCTTAACTCTCCTGGGCATGGAGTTTACCAGAGCTTCACAGGTTGCCACTGGAATGCTTTTCCACTCCTCCATAACAACATCACAAAGCTGGTGGATATTCGAGACTTTGCGCTCCTCCAACTTCTGCTTGAGGATGCCCCAAAGATGTTCTATTGGGTTTAGATCTGGAGACATGCTTGGCCAGTCCATCACCTTTACCCTCATCATATCCAATAAAGCAGTGGTCGTCTTAGAGGTTTGTTTGGGGTCATGCTGGAACACTGCCCTGCGACCCAGTTTCCAGAGGGAGGGGATCATGCTCTGCTTCATTATTTCACAGTACATATTGGAGTTCAACTCCCCAACACCTCTTGCACTCATGCAGCCCCAGACCATGGCATTCCCACCACGATTGATTGTAGGCATGACCCACTTATCTTTGTACTCCTCACCTGATTGCCGAAACATATGCTTGAGACCATCTTAACCAAACAAATTAATCTTGGTTCCAGTAATCAATGTCCTTTGTTGAAATGTCTTCAGCAAACTGTTTGCGGGCTTTCTTGTGTACAGACTTCAGAAGAGGCTTCCTTGTGGGGTGACAGCCATGAAGACCAATTTGCTGTTGTGTGCAGCGTATGTTCTGAGCATTGACAGGCTGACCCCCCACCTCTTCAATCTCTGCAGCAATGCTGACAGCACTCCTGCGTCTATATTTCAAAGACAGCATTTTGATGCGACGCTGAGCACGTGCACTCAGCTTCTTTGAACGACCAACGCGAGGTCTGTTCTGAGTGGACCCTTTGCTTTTAAAATGCTGGATGATTTTGGCCACTGTGCTGCAGTTCAGTTTCAGGGTGTTGGCAATCTTCTTGTAGCCTTGGCCATCTTAATGTAGCGCAACAATTCATCTTTTAAGATCCTCAGAGTTTTTTGCCATGAGGTGCCATGTTGGAACTTTCAGTGAACAGTATGAGAGAGTTTGAGAGCTGTACTACAAAACTGAACACACCAGCTCCCTATGCACATCTGAGACCTAGTAACACTAATAAATAACATTATATTTTGGAGGGAAAATGACAAGCAGTGCTCAATTTGTACATTTAGGGGTGTAGTCTCTTAGAGATGTACTAACTTTTCTTGCTGGTGGTTTAGACATTAATGGCTGTATATTGAGTTATTTTGAAGGAAGAATAAATTTACAAACAAGGCTGTTGGATGAACTGGGAAGATCTTGAGAAAAGGAGGGTCTCATGGAGCGATCTCTGGGGCATGGAATCCAACAGGCTGAGTTTTATTGTGCGAGCTACATATGATGTGCTGCCTTCTCCTACAAATCTGCAGTTGTGGCTCGGAAAGGACCCATCTTGCCCCTGTATACAGCTCCAGCATCACTCAAGCACATCTTAGTTGGTTGCAATCTTGGTTGGTTGCAAAGTTATTCTCACTCAAGGCAGAAACACGTGGTGACACAACCAAGTCCTCAGGTGTCTAGCAGATAAACTTGAGTGCAAGAGAATATCCATCAATGCCAAGGGTGTGCAACGACCCCCACCTTCATTTGTTTGGGAGGGAGAGATGCAGAGAGCAAGTCCCTCAGCCCCTGACTTAAGCCTGCTCAATATAGCCAGGGACTGGCAGATGAGAGCTGACCTGAAGCATAGACTCATTTTCCCACTGGAGACTGCAACAACATCGCTGCGACCAGACCTAGTCCTCTGGTCTAACTCTGCCAGATGTGTTTATATCATCGAACTGACAGTACCCTGGGAAGATGCCATCGAGGAAGCTTATGAGCGGAAGAAGCTTCAGTACTCCAGTTTAGCAGCAGAGGCAGAAGACACAGGATGGAAGGTCAAGGTACGCCCGGTGGAGATGGGGTGCAGAGGCTTTGTAGCTAGAACAACAACGCTTCTCAGAGAAATAGGAGTCAGGGAAAGGCTCACCGGCAAGCAAGCAAAGAGCTTGTCGACACGGCCGAGAGGACCAGTCATTGGCTATGGATGTAGAGGAATGATAACACCTGGGTTGCTAAGGCGAATGGATAAACCTCGAGACATACACCCGGGAGTGATCAACCTGTGGTGGGCCTGACCTCCACATCGGGTGTCTCCACATCCGTGTCGACAAGCTCTTTGCTTGCTTGCTGGTGAGCCTTTCCCTGACTCCTATTTCTCTGAGCTTTGTTGTTGTTCTAGCTACAAAGCCTCTGCACCCCATCTCCACCAGGCGTACCTTGACCTTCCATCCTCTGTCTTCTGCCTCTGCTGCTGGGTGTCTTGTGATAAATGGCCAAAACACCTAGTGATGCTGTGGTACACAACTGATGATGTGTCCCGATGGTGAATCCAAGTAGCCTGTGCAACTGGGACAAAATTGGTGCAAACACCAGGGATTGTAATAGCTAGTCCTTTATCGAATCAAATCTACACTGTTATATAAGTTGCACACAGACTAGTTTTCATTGTGTCAAAGTGTCATTTTGTCAGTGTTGTCCCATGAAAAGACATACTCAAATATCTGCAGAAATGTGAGGGGTGTACTCACTTGTGTGATAAACTGTATACTATATACCCAAAGTTTTTTCCCTCAGCTCTGAGGGAGTTTTTCCTTGCCACTGTTTGCATTTTCTTATTACTAACTCTGTAAAGCTGCTTTGTGACATCAGTTGTAAAAAGCACAAATATATAAACAGCTCCTGTGGCAGACCTAGCTTTCTCATTTGCCATAGAAAGTACATCCATTTTTGAGGATGATGTTGATGTTGGACTCCCACTTCAGGTCTTGGAAAATGGTAGTTCTCAGAAATCTGAAAGTCTCCATGGTTTTCACAGGGCTGTTGAAGATTGTGAGGGGTAGCAGTGCTGAGGGGTGTCTCCTAGAGTCCATTGTCATCTCCAGTCTTGAGCATATTCAACTACCAGTTCTGACTGAAACCAGAGCACCAGCCAGTTTACTTCTTGCCTGCCATTATGCAGACTTGTCATCAGCCTTGACCCCTCTGTTAAACCCCTAGAGTTTGCAGATGACACTACTACAGCCATCGGACAGAGATAATCTTCTTAACAGAATTAATGTTACTAACAGAGCTAACATTAGTAAGAGAGCTAATATTACATAGACAAAATTGTTACAAACAGAGCTAAAGTTTCTAACAGAGTTAATGTTACTAACAGCAATAGCATTACAAACTGAGCTAATGTTACAACAGTAATAACATTACAAATGGCACAAATGTTACAATTGGAGCCAAGATTACAACAATGATGTTATAAAGGTAACGTTACAGCTAGGGTTGAGCTGGATACTCATTTCAGACAAGCATCCAGTACAGATACAGCATTTGTGACGAGTACGATCACGATTAGTGTAAAACTCATCAATATCCAATGTGCTGAAGGAAAATCCTCATTGGGTAACTGACTGTCTTCACAACCAGTGACTGGCCAGTGACACAAGAGCACCCGCCTCTCCCTACACAGACTCTGTGTGTGTGAGAGTGGGGCACAGCTCTGGCTGCACAGGAACACACACACACCTTAATCAATAGTGTTTAACTTTGTGTGGAAAAAATGCCAATAAATAAATAATTGAAAGAAAAAAAATCAGTTTGATCATAAAATAAAAAATATATAAAATAAAAAAGGAAATTGTGTTGAGTATGACAACTCTTGTTCATGAACAGTAAATAGTTCTCTTACTTTTGTGATCAAAAACATTGATTTGAATCTCAGTGTTGAGGTTGTTCTGTAAATAGTTTTTAAATAAACAACATATATAGCAACTTTTTATCAATCCATATCAATTTCAGACGTAAAATAATGGACAGATTTAAGCCCCTCCCACTTCCTGTCAAACCTCGCTCAATTTCGGTTTAGGCCCCGCCCACTCCGAGTACAGATAATTTAGATGGTTGAACAGATACAGATAGAGGTGTATTCACTCATCCATAGTTACTATGGTGATAATGTTGCAATGATTATGCTATAGAGCTAACAGTACAGGTCTAGGCAAAAGCTACTTTATTCCGTTGACTGTAGACCATGAACAAACTTGTTAAAATATAAGAACACTGAGTAATCTACTGAACTACATTCCGATATAAAATCAAGTTTAATTTTCTCACCAGTTTATTTCTAAATTGTATATATATATATATATATATATATATA
>BRDA01011534.1:2390-30771 GCA_036984385.1 Crenuchus spilurus | reverse complement strand
GGGTAGAATTTACGTATAAATAAACCGACACATTTTATGATGTAGCCCGAAATTGAGCTTCCCCTCCTTGAAAGACCAGCATCCGCCACTGCTTTCTACTGGTATAATCTTATTGCATTATTGAATAGTCAGTGTTTTGTGTCCACTGGGGAGACAATGTAATGATTTTACATTTAGAAAGTCTTATCAAATTAGTCTTATCAAACTGTCAAATTATAAGCATAAAACAAGCCATTAATCACTCTATTAGCTTAAGTAGAATGTGTGTATATGTATGAATCCTTTTGCTGTTAATAGTAAGTCTTGTGGGATGTTTAAAAACAACAAAAACAAGATTTAAAATAGATGGTAAATTGTCCTGGTGGCTGATAATGACACTGAAACAGCCAAAATCTTCTATAGTATTTGACTTGGTGGATATTAAACTGGACTGGCCACCTGCCAAATGCTAAAAATGATCCAACAGTTTCCCAGGCTGCAAATCACGCATCGTCATATCCTCACGTAGAGATGTACTAGACAAGTTATTATCTAAGTTAACATAATGCTAGTTAAAACTGATGAAATGGTCAAGTATATAACAATACTAGATGTTTAATTAGACAAAATAAAGTTAATGACCCCCTGTGCTGCTGGGCTTCATTAAAAGGGAATTTACACAGTACTGTAAACATTACCTGGCAGGAACTGGATCATAGTAATCATAAACAGTATATACATAAAAAAAAAACATTTACTCTCTTACCTTTTGCAGTTGAGCTCAGTTCTATGTTGCCCAGTTCTACATGTTCTACATCTATGTTCTCCTAGGGTCCTATGTCCTTGTGGTTCTGTGTTCCCCAGTTTTACAACTGGACTTCCCAGGGATTATACATTCCCAGGTCTATACATGTGCTCTCCAAGGAGAGATTCTGTTTTCATGTTTCTATGTTCTCCAGTTCTACATTTGTTCTCTCCAAGAGTTCTATGTTCTAAAATGTATATATGTTGTTTTCCCAGAGTCCTATTCTCAGGTTCTATATAGGTCCTTTCCCAGGCTTCAGTGTTCCCAATTTCTATATAGGCGCTTTTCAAGGTCCTGTGTCCATACATCTTTGTGCAGCACTATCTGCAGCAGCGTGAAGTTACTACAACCTTCAACATGCTTTCTTATCATCCCACTTAGACTGTGACTCACTTCTCATTGACCGTCCTAACAAAACCATTCAGTCCAAAACTCTGCTGCCAGATTCATCTCTCTTGGTCATATCAGCCTGGTTCAGGCTTCCTCTTCAATTTCAGGGTTTTGGGAAAGGTTTTTAGTAAAGAAAATGGTTCTAAATAGAACCATGAACACATGAACCCAAAGGGTAATAGGGTTCTTCAGATTGATGAAAAATGTGCACTAGATTGTTCTTCACAGAACCCTTTCACCATGAAAAAAACCCTTTGGGTTCTTTGAGTGTTCATGGTTCTATATAGAACTATTTTCTTTACTAAAGAAACTTCTGAAAAAACATTGCTTTTAAAAGTGTAGATTGTCTGTATTTATGCCTTTTATTTTGGCAAACTCTATGAGTTGAGATGGTATGAAGAGGATCAGGACGTTCCTCAGACATGGCAGGCCTGACTGGAGCTTTCTTCTGTGACTAACGTTCACGTTGTCTTCTCTCCTCAGATCCGAGTGTACATCAACTCCATTCAGCAGAACGAAGAAAGCCATAAAACGGACCTAATTGTGCTGCGCTTCATATCCATCAACTCCATCATTGACCCGTGGGTGTTCATCATCCTTAGCCCGTCAGTGCTGCGCTTCTTCTGGGGGGCGCTATGTAAGGCCAGCAACAGAAGCACATCCTACCGGACATCTCTGGCCAAGACCTCATGCAGGCCATTAGAGCTGTGCCAAAATACTTCAGTTACAACAGACAGACTGAACAAGTCTGCCCAAATGATTTGATCCACGACCTCCTGGACGGCCTGTCCAGATTGTGGACGTGCAAAAAATGGGGAATTTACTTTCCGAAAGCAGAGCCAAACTGCGGCCTTAGCCTCTGGGCGGCTACTTCACGCTGAACTAAGATCTCCTCTATATCACAGAGAGGAGGATTTGCTGTGTTTGTTTTGTGAACAGCTCATTTTGAATCTCCCCCGAGTCAGCTCATTCTGATTGGCAGACAGATATGAAGATATTTTTTCTGTGCTTAGGAACCACTAAGAACATGGTGACCTGCTTTAAAAAGCTTTAATACACAAACACAGGGTTATAGATGCTTGTTTACTGGATGTCGAGCTAGAGAAAGGCCTTCAAAGCTCCACATCTGAGAGGGGATAAAAACATGGGCTTTAAATTAAGGGATATGCAGCCCATTCCCTTTTAATTTTAGAATGTAAAATTGTTAAGAACCCAAATATACACTGAGTTTGACTGCTAAACATCAGATGTTTGGACATAACTACAGTGGACTGCAGTGTACTAGGACTGCCTACCAAGCTGTCTGTACCTGTATCTTACTAGAGAAATGAATGTTATTAATGTTGTACACAAAGTGTGAGCTATAGGTGAAGAGGAGAGCTGGATCGATTTATCGGCTGATATTAGTGATCCATGACTTTGATCAGAGACTTAAAATGCATATATATCAAAAATAAGTGTAAGATTATTGCCTAATATGATCATTTAATGAAATTTAAGTTGCCTAAAATCAGTATCGGACATCATATTTTCATACTATATGTGCCTTATTAAAGTCCAAATCAACAATGCAATTGGTCTTTGTTACCTTTGCTTAAAGCAATGGCTAAAAAAACATCCAATAAGTCACCTTACTTTAAAACTTAATGACCTGAGCACAGCTTGAAGGGTGGAACCCTTTATGGAATCTTCAAGAACCCATTTGCAAAGGATGTTTTTTGTGAAGTTATTACCTACCATTCATTTAGTATACAATGTGTGAGCTATTGGTCAGCAGATATAATCAGTCATGCTTTATTAAAATCCATATCAACAATGCAATTAGGTTTTTGCTTTAAAAAATGACATTTTGGCAAAAAAATAATAATCCTGAAATACATAAATGACTTTTTGATATTTTACATATTTTACAGCAACAATAAGAAAAATAGTTTACAAATCAAGCTATATCATCCCATAGTAAAGTCCAAATCAACAATAAAACGGTTTTTGTTACCTTTTGCTTTAAAAACTGGCCAAAAAAACATCCAAAAAGTCCCAACATTTCTATAAAAATGAATGAACTGAGCAGCAGTGGTGGAACCCTTTATGGAGCCTCCAGGAACCTATCTGTAAAGGATGGTTCTCTGAGGAACGTAATACCATTCATTTAATACACAGTATGAACTATGGGTCGATATATTAGTCATCTGATATAATCATCCAATATTAACAATCCATGACTTTATCAGTGGGTTAAAATTTAAATATCAAAAATAAATGTTAAATCATTGCCTGATATGATCAGTTATTGAAACATAAGTTTCCTAAAATCAGTATCGAACATAACATTTCATATTAAAGTCTAATTCAACAATAAAATTGGTTTTTGTTACCTTTTACTATAAAAACCTATAGAGTCCCTTTTTTTAGTGGGACTCTAGGGAACCCCCAGGTACTCATTTGCAAGGAACGGTTCTCTGACGAACTTATGAAAAATATGTCCCTCTAGAATCCCAGTCCTGAAGTATGGTGTTGAAAAATTGTAGTTTCCATTCAGTTCTCAATTGGACACTGAAGGCTCCTTAAAATTAAGCCTCTGTTGAAATTTTATATTCAGTTTTAACCGCAGAATCCTCATATTTCACAACAATCCAACCAGATTATATATAAAGAAACAATCCAAATCCATTAAAGGTTTCTGTTTTGGTGGTGACTAAAGGTTATTAATGGTATTTAATGCTTTTCTGATGGTTTGAATTTTATTGGTTTAATAGGTGACTTATAAGTGATTCTAGACACGTGATGGATTTCTATTGGGATGTAAAGGTGTTTACCAGAACAATTGGTCCAAGAACTTGTTTTTGACTTTCCTAATGGTCTCTAATGGTTTTATTTCCAAATTTGCTCAGTTCTTGATCCTTGCTCCCTTTTCACACCTTAAAGTGGCATCAACATTTGTTCAGTAGTATGTACATGTCCAGTACAGTCTAAATCTCTGATTAAAAATGAGTTCACAGTGTTGTCCTGTAGGACTGGAGAACTTTAGTGCTGTATAACGTAGAGTTGTGGTTAATTAGCCTTTAGCTGAGCTGTTCTATTAAACAGTTTCACATTCACTTTTAATGTGAAAATGCTCCATTATAAAGAACATTTACTCTGATTTATTTACAGTGGTGGTGTCAGGAACCAGATGCCTCAGTGTGCTACAACACACATACAGTGCCA
The DNA here is from genome assembly GCA_036984385.1 of Crenuchus spilurus. Taxonomy (NCBI): domain Eukaryota; kingdom Metazoa; phylum Chordata; class Actinopteri; order Characiformes; family Crenuchidae; genus Crenuchus; species Crenuchus spilurus. The sequence goes on along the minus strand of BRDA01011534.1, from coordinate 26,390 downwards.
TGGTGAAAATCTTTTTTTCATAATTTCATTCAAAAAGGCAGTTATATATTTTATTAGTCCATGTAAAGGGATATATTTAAAATATTTTGTTGCTTTAATGTTGATCAGTTTGGCTTATATTTCATGAAAATCAGAAATGTAGAATCTCAAATTATTATATTTTATTTATTCAATTTCTATTCAAACAGTACCAACATTAAACCAAAAATAAATACATCAATAAATAATTAACTAAATTAGAAAAAAAAAGGGGGGGGGGGTCAAGTGTCTCAGCAGGCTAAGATGCTCACACTATGACTAGAGGATTGGGAGTTCAAATCCCAGTCATGCTGTTTGCCATCAACAGCCGGGGCCCAAGAGAGCAAAAATTGGCTGTGATCTCTCTGGGCAGGAAAATGGCGAGTGTTGGCTTCCCAGTGACAGTGTATCAGCAGTAGTTTCAAAAGTCGCGGTGGCTGGCATCACACGCATGGGAGGAGGTGTGTGCATGTCTTCACCCTCCTAGAGTCAGGAACATTACAAAAGTGATGGGGACAGTTGTAATGGATGGGATGGGCTAATTGGCTACTACTACATTGGGAAATGGATATAAAAGGGCAAAAAAGGCTTGAAATATGTCAATTTACATGCAATGAATATTAAATATATGACTTTTTGAACTAAATTATGAACAAAAATGTCCCTACAATTTTCTACATTTTGAAGATACACTTATTTAGAATCCAAACCCACCAGTGAACTCACACAAGTATGCTGAGTGTTTATATGTAATGTTAACCCTGCACTCCTGCTGGTGGGATATAACCAAAATTCTGCAAAAACACTTCTATAATTCAGATTTTTTTCCTTAAAAAAAACATACCCCAGAAACCTTAAAGGGTCTACTTTTAAATGCATATAGCTTGAATCAAATTTTTAGATGTGAGAGGATTGTGAGAGGATCATAAATAAGCAGACATATTTTTCAGTGCTAGTCAGAGCGCAGCGCTTTTTTCCTGCCTATTGACACAATCTGCCATTCATATGATGACAACATGGTAATTCCAGTTATGCTACTGGTGGATTAGCGGTCCAGGAATGTGTGAGAAATCCATTTGGTCTTCATAAACAAAGAGTGCTCGCAAGAACAAAGACCTCTCACCTCACACCTATCTCATGAATATCCAATGTAGGAACAAGTGACTCATTAAAACACAGTGACACAGAGTTTTAGACAGTGTGTAGCCAACACCTCTGTTTATTCCGTTCTGAGCTCAAAAGTCTTGACTAGAAATGTTTAGAGTGTTTTTCACAATATATCAGCACATCTGAAAGTAGGTTTTTGGAAAGTCCTAGTTTAGAGTAGATTTAATCAAAATATAGATTCATGACACTTGACACTGTTGTTGCTGAGTTGGTGCTGAACAAAAGCCTGTGTAACACTTTGGGAAAAAAAATATTTGAGATGTGTGCAATTTGTAAAAAGTCAAGGAATGTCACACTTCATCAGAGTGTCTGAAAACCCCTCAGACTCCATAAGATTAATGGTGGTATAACAAAGATAAGTTTTCATTGGTGTCTATTCTGCCTTAAAACGCCGTACATGTATCCCTCCACCATGAGTGAGTTTTTAATATAGTTTTAGCCCAAAATCTTCTTAAAACTACCATAAAACAATATATTACCCTAAGAAGTGTATTTATACCCATTACACATAACTTTCAGTAAGGTGGCTTTTAGAGGCTTCAGATGTCTGGTTAAAATCAAAATCACTGTGAACTTTTCAGAGCACAACTTTCTCTAGAAAGGAGCATTTCAGACCAAAACTCTCAAATGACTTTGTTTACATCATACCTACTTAATTATACAGAAAAATGTCTGAAAAACATGTACTCAAACTATGTATATTTGAATGCACTGAATGTAAGTTAGTCACACAACTATCTGTACCCATCATCCCTCTGTGCATCTGTTTCAGCAGATTAATGAGGAAAGTCTGTCTGTCAGTAACAGTTGTGTAGTACAGGTAGATCTACTGAGTGAAAGCTGGGTGTTTTTTCCCACCCTGAAGATGGACGAGAGCTTTAAAAATCTTTCAGTTCTTTTTTATATCACGTTGTGTCAGTATCTTTCAAAGTCAGCTCATATCACACTTGAGCTGAGTTTTAATAGTTAAAAATGTGATTTGTCTGTGAGTTGTTGGTTTTGGCACCAGACTGAAGATGACACTACTGCACTGCAACACTACCACCTCAAAGCCTCAGAGATACCCTCAACCTGCCTACATTTGTGATATCGGAATGTGACTGAAGTGCTACAAGTCTTCAGAAGCTCCACATTAGGCCTAGTTTCTCTTGTTTTTCCTTTGTTTTGCAAAAAATCTTATTGTCAGTCCTCACCCAGGCCCTAATCCTAACTATAATTTTACAGTTATGCCAAAACCCATTCCTAAAAATCATCCTGGTCCTATTCCTAACCTTAACTTTATCTCTATCCCAAAACCCAATTCTAAACTTCAACTCGGTCAAAATCCTAACCCTAACTTTATGCCTATCCTAAAACCCAATCCTAAACCTCAACTTCTCCCGCATCCTAGCCTAATCTTAATTTCAACCCAAAACCTAATCCTATCCATAACTTTATCTTTATCCTCTAAATAGAATTCCAAAACTCACCTTGGCCATAATCTTAACCCTAATTTTAAACTTAGCCCAAAACCTAGTGTTAATCTTACCCTGTCTCTGGACCAGAGTTGAAGTTGACCAGTGAGTTTAGTCTCAGGTTGATCGTCATTGTGAGGAGGTCTGTACAGCTGTTGCCCCTTCCCTTCCTCTCATTGAAGAGACACTCACCACTGCACACACACACACAGCGAGAGGTGTCCTCACAATTATAAGAGTATCACAACCTAAAAATATTTATTAGTTTACAAGAATTTCAAATGTAAAACAAGCCTAAAGTTCACATCCTGCCCAGTAGGGGGCCTGAGGAAAGGAGATAAAATGTCACATATTTTAAAAGCATATCCAGTATCTGCTCATGGACTTCTATTATATGTGAGTTTGGAGATAGCAGGTGTTTTGTTTTAGAGAAACGGGTGGATGTTATTGTTGATGGTGATTACATTACAGTATAGGTTTAACATGTTGGTATTAGGATTAGTAATGCTGGAGTATTTATGTAATGAAATGAGCTCTTTGTGTTTCTGCCAGCAGGTATCTGTGCTTCTGTAATACGTTGTAATAAATTGCTTTGCCTCGACCTGATGACAGTGTCCAGTCCCTGCCTTTCCTCTCAGCGTATGTCTCTGGGGTGTTAATTAAAATGAAGAATCAGCAATGACTCTGATGATTAAAGGTAATCAATGAAGCTGAAGCTTGCGTGTGTACATTAGAGAGGCCTGTTGAAACTCATGAGGGGAATAAATCTAATCAGGCTTATTAGCTCTGCCCATGTTTACACAGCTCCATCTGGTTTATTGCTGTGTAATTTACGCTGAGGGAGGATGGAGGAGAAGGAGGGGCTTGTTAAAGTGAGCTGAGGCTGAAAGCAGAGCAGGAAACAGCTTCCAGCTATCAAGGAGATGATGATCACACACATATGGCACAAGAGACTGGACTGCCTGTCCACAGTCTGTAGACACCTACAGCACTTTTTCACATTAGAGTCTCACCACAACTAGTGATCAGTATCCAACTGCAGCTGTTTCACATCAGTACTCTCAGGACACATTAGCTATTAGACAGAGACTGAGCCAGTTTATGAAGATAGAGATGATTAGGAATGGACAGGACATCAGGGTATGCTAATCCTTGAGGCCAGGGGTCTTTTTCTGACTCAGGACCTCTAAAGCCTGCATCAGGAGGAGAATGTCCTGTAGACTGGCATTGTTACCACTGCTGGTAGACCTGTATGACTGTACACTTCCATACACCTGCACATTCAGCTACTTCCTTCACACTCTGACCTTTAACTCCCAAATACAATCACTCCTTTATCCTTAACATCTGAGACATTCACTGCACTGTACCACCTCTTCTCATTCTACACACCCTGCAGGTATTTATAGCCTGATCATCCGTGTGCAGTTCCTTCTGCAGGAGCCTGAAGTTACTACCACTTTTGACTACTCTTGTTTTCGAGGGAGCTTATTTATTGCCAGCTTGTTTATAATACATGTTATATATGATTAGAAATACAGCTCAGTCAGTTTTACACAATATACAATATCGGCATCTGGTAGGTCCACCATAGGCCACCATGGAGGGGACTCATGTTTGTGCATAATCATGCCATGCAGCCTCTATATGTGCCCAAAGTTCATCCATGGTAGCTGTCTGTGGTCCTCAGGGTGCCTGTCTTTGTGCAACCATATCCCAGACATGCTCATTTGGGGACAAATCCATCCTCCATTGATCAACCATTGAGCCACATGTGGCATTATCCAACACCTCAGTGATGTATCTCTGACTGGTTGAGACTGGTCAATGCATATAAGGCTTGAACAGGAGCAGACCTCAGTCCGCTTCCAAGTCATAACACCTGCTGCTGGACCCGTAACAGAACTTTAAAACACACCTTTCACATCTTTCATAACTGATGCCCTCTGATCCAGATTCCCACACTGTCCAGCAGAGTACACCAAATCAGTAACACAGTGACGTGTATGTTTATATGGTGCCCTGCAGTCATGAGAGTTTTAGCAATAAACCATCTGCTGAGTGAATGATTAGAGTTTTCTCTGAAGCTTTCAGAGCTGAAGATCTCAGAGAAGCTCTTTAGGCCTTTCCACATGGGCCCGGCTTTCAGACTCTCCAGAGAATTACATACCCACAGATGTGCTCACATCAGAGACATCTCCATTAGCCTCTTTACTGAAACACACACACACTGATGTGTGGTCCTCTCGGTAAAACAAACAACAAAACGAAGAGCTAGCATTATTTTTAAAATAATAACATACTTCAGACTTCAGCTGTAATATTTATCAAAATGTATGATTCATCTGAAACAAACCCTGAGAAATCTCAGGGCTACAAATGTGCTTTTGGAAACTCCATGGCTATAATACTAAATTTAATAAAAATTATCATTATTTTGTTATTGCTTAAGACATATATATACAATCATATCAGAATATTATAATCACCCTGGTTTGTAATGAGTTCAGCCCGTCACATGACATACAGTATAAATACATGATAAGTGAGCATATATAATAAATAAGCCCTCAAGCAGCAAAGTGTAAAACTATCATCAAGACAAAGGACGGGATGTTACTGATGTACCATTGGGCTCATAATAGGGTACTGGGTGAAGCATGGTGGAGGCAGCATCTCAGAAATAACTAACTTTATGAGATGTTGTAGAGCAGCTGTACTGAAAGTGTACTGAGAATGGACACTAAGTGTCTCCTAACAGTGCCCCACAAGCCATTGCTCTGTTGCTTTTGGAATGGGCACGAGTAACCTTTGGTCAACAAATAGGGGCTATGCCACAATGTCTCACTAATGTCATTCAGGGCAAAGGTATTTATTCCCACTATTAGGTAAGTGGTCATAATATTCTGATATGACTGTGTATATATCTGATCTTGTCATTTTTCTCATAAAGTCACATCTAAGCTAGCAAACATATTATTATTATTATTATTATTATTATTATTATTATTATTATTATTATTATTATTATTAAGTGGTTGATAAGGCACACCTATTGATATGGTTTCCCTGTTGTTAGGTAATTGCATAATAAATATGGTAAGTTGAGCACTAGTAGTGGAGAATTATGACATCATAATTAATTATGAAATGGCATATATTATATATTAAGTGTTCCTAGGGTGTACATAAATTATTGTTATGGTCTCTGAAATGGTTGCTAAGGTGTATGTAGATGGTTGCTAGCATTTCCCTATTGGTTGCTATGGTCTCCCAGTTCCTTGATAATTAAATGTAGTATTCAACATGGTAGCTCTAGTGTTATTAGTGAAGTTTTATGACATAGTAAGTCTGTATAAAAGAACCCCATGAGACCACCACAGAGAAAGTGGATCATTCCCAGCGACACTGATGTGGTGGTGGTGTGTTAGTGTGTGAGCTACTGGAGACATTAAACACTGTGTCCACTCACTGTCCTCTATTAGACACACCTACCTTGTTGGTCCACCTTGTAGATGTAGTCAGAGACAGTTCATGTTGGACCTCTAGTCCTTCAATGGTGACACTGTTGGCTGGTTGATGCACTATTTTCACTCCAGCAGTCTCTAACACACACTAACACACCACCATGTCAGTGTCACTGAGAATGAACTACCTGCTCTGTGGGGGTCCTGACCACTGAAGAATAGGGTGAAAGTATGCTAACAAAGAAAAATGGATGGCCTACAGCCTGCATTTTGTTACATTGTCTTCACACAGAAAACGGACAAGGACTAACCTCTTAGGACCACCAGGCCTTGTTGAGTCTGTGCCACAATTGATCCTAAATTAACATTTGACAGCATTTAGCACAGCACTCTGTCTTCAATTAACAAGACTGGAACTCCACTTTCTGAAATAAAAACAACAGATTTGTTCCTGAGGATGTTTCCAGAGTTTGGCAACGAGCAGAACCACAAGAGCACCCATGAGTCATGCAGTAGCAGAGCGAGCAGATGTTAGCAAAGATGTTTTATTCCTCATCGCATCACAACCTCATACAGCAAGGGAAATCCCAATCCAAAAATAATCCTCTAATTCTTACCCAATTCAAGAATGACCAACATTACAAGCCTAGACCTCAAGAGGGAACCTCTCAGGCCATGTCATTAACCCTTGGGAGGTTTGGGGTGCTTCATAATCTACATTAGTAATGTTTATCATGACAGTGTTAGGAATCTAACACCCCCTATATGACCAGATCATTATTACTGTATAAACTTACTTGAGCCAAAAACATTTTTAAAATGTAGGTTTTTTTTTTTTACAATAGAAGCACAAACCTTCCGAATGAAACATTTTAAAGATGTAAAATGTGGTAAATGTGAACATGTGATGGAATAAATGAAGGTAATATACAGCTACTTACAACAAAAAGCAGCTGTGACCTTCTGTTCTTGTCCACTTGGGGAAGTGTTGCATTGTGTGGCTTCTTCACTAGGCATCTCGCCCCTCCTACCTGTTTGTTTATATCAAATTAAATGATCACATTTCTGTTTTTACTTGCTCAATCAACATCAAACTAACACTAATATAGAGTTATAGACACAACCTTGGAAGAAAGATCAATAGCACATCATTTATTGTTCAGTGGGAAAATATGTAAATGAGTTTTGAGTGAACATTCATTCCCAAGATGCTTAAACATGGTTAAATGATCCTTAACTATGATGGAGAACCTTTTGTATACAATTCTATACAGAACCAGTTTGAAAATGACTCCAGCTTTGTTTGGTGCTACATAGAACTATTTTCAGATAGTTTCTTTATAGAACAATATACAACAGACAATCTTACAGAATGACCATTGCACCAAACAAACCATGTAAGCTTGAATGACATCTCATGGTTCTGTATGGAACTTTTTCCTTTAGTCAAGAACCCCTAAAGAACTCAATTTCTAAAGTTTGTATCCATCAGATAACTCTATGTAGCTGTTTTATGCAATATTTCGCCCCTTTTTGTTTTTATTCTGCATTAAAAATTCTTAGAGGTGACACAGAGAACCATTTCCATAACTAGAGAACCTTTGCAGAACCTTCTGTTCAATATTTCTAGTTTAACACGTTCAATAAGAATTTTAATACGGTACCAAAACCATAACATAGACATTTAAACAGGGTCCGCTGCTGTTACAAACCATTTCACCATGCAAAGAACCATTTAATCACCCCAGTGTTTTGATATCTAGAACCGTTTTAATAAGGAACCATTGAAGATCTGTAATGAAATACACACTGTAATGTTTTGGATGTTAAATATCGGCTCTGGATATATTTAGAACAGTGTGGTTCTGTATGTGGTTCTTGGTATTTGATGTTCTCTGCAGTAGCTCTCATAATGAGCAGTAATGTGTTGCATAATATCTTGTTCTGCAGAAGAGAGGATAATGAAGAAACACAATTTGGACTCATCATACTGGCTTCTCTGACAGGAAATGGTCAACTGAGAATTTGGTCAGTGCATTCCTGGGAGTCCAACAGAAAACAAAGTATAAAAATCAAAGGCTGAGGGAAAAATGTCACCATTTATTTCCACTTAAACAGTTCAAATGTATAATAACAGAATATTATGACCCGCCTGGTTTGGCCTGGGATGTCAGATACCACGTGACAGGGTTTATTGCATGTATATATAAGTGAGCATGCGAGTCAGTTGTAGCAAAGTGGCAGATGTGCAGAAGATCATGATAATAGGGTACCAGGTGAAAAATGGTGGAGGCAGCATCTCAGAAACCACCAACTTTGTAGGATGTTCTAGAGATGCCATTGTGACAGTGCACTGAGAATGGACTTCTTCTGAATTGAGTGTCTCCCACCAGCATAACAGTGGTGCCCTACGAACCATTGATGGTGAATGTTACAGAGCAATGGACACAGTGGAGCAGTTAACCTTTATAATGACACAGGAATGAGGAAAGAGTCAGTGATCACCACTGAACACTCCACATCAAATGTGATTTATTTATTTTTCTCTCTGGCTCTCATCGAAGGCGAACACATTCTCCTCTCCTTTCTTGGTGAGGATGATGTTCTGCAATGAGCTGGACATTTGGAAATCCTATGGACTAAAGAGTGACCAGGCAAATTCAGATTTGCTTGCACTGAAATCATGTCTGAGTTTTTGTTTTGTCTCCCTTCTTATTGCAGCTGACCTTGCTGTGGTATTCCAAAACCTCCACTAGGGTGGGTTGCCATGGAGACTCTTCCCCCTCTCAACCGCCTGTGACTGCTTACTCCCAGGCAGGGGCATGATGGCTCCGTTGCGAGCGCTCTTTCGCTGCCGGACTCTGTCTGCCGTTGCTGGCCTATTTCCATTACCCATCTCCTCACCCCCACCACTTGCTATGTCTTGTCGTTGTGCTTAGGCGCAATAGGTGATTTTTTTCTTTTCCCACCTGGGCTTCTGAACTGTGCCTCCACTAGGGGGATGAGGTTTTTTTTTTATTTTTTATCACTTCCCCCTCCCTCCCCATTGTGTTCCACTGTTTTTCTTCGGACTGTTGATAATTTCGCTGTACTTGTACTTGTACCTGTGCACTGACAATAAATTGATTCTTACTATTAGGTGGTCATAATAGTCTGATATGACTCTCAGATAAAAGGTGTTAGGTCATGCCTTTCTCGTCACTCCAGTACACAAAAACTGCTGCAACATAACTTCAAACTTCACCTAATCTGAGTCACAAATACTGCTAAATCCAGTCATTAGGAGCTGCACACTGTACCCTAAAAGGGTGAACACACATGCTTTCTTTTTCGTACTGCTAGCTAACTTACCCCGTCATGCACATAGCCTACAGTGTCCGCTCACAACTTCTCGCTCCTTCTTAACTACAAACTACCAGGGGCGGATTTGGAAGTTCTGGGGCCCCAAGCAATGTTATGTCTGGGGGCCCTGATCATTCCTTTTTGTAGTTATGGTTATGATGTGGTGCGGGCTTGAGCATAAATTATTATTAATAATTATTAATAAATATTAATACTTTACATAAACATTATTATTCATAATATTTTATTAATATCCATAATATTTTATTTTTTTCATAATATTCTTCTTCTTCTTCTTATTATTATTATTATTATTATTATTAGTCATTGTTAATAATAAAATAAAATAAAATCCTAATAAATAATAAAATATTAATAAACTGTCAAAAGCATGTAGCATAAAATTATCACCCAAGTCTGTGCTTCAACTTCACTCCAATTCATTACCATCAATTTTACACTTATGTTTGGACTGTATGGTCAATTTGCCCCTTTCACAAATCCCAGAATGCAATGTGCAACTGGCAACATCCCGTTCACCATTTTCTCTTGTTTGTCTGTGCCAGCTACGCTACATACACTGTTTACAACTTTATTTGCTAAGTAAATACTTACGTGATATCTACTAGCTTTTGTAACTATATGCAGGTAATATGTCTTTGGATATTAAACATCATATCTTGTTGTGTCAACTTGTATTTTCAATTTATGCAGTGGGGTTTTAGTGTAAACACGTTGTTGCAAGCTATCGTGTTGCATGCTATCAATGCTAAGCTACACTATCACGCACAATAATTTGTGGTACACATTTTTTTATGAAAATAGCCAAAAATGAATTCAACTGGTGGATAGCCTTACAAATGTCACATTATGAAATAGTACATAAGCCACGCCTAGGCTAGGGCCCTGCATGGCCTAATCAAGCCAGCCAGTGTATGTTTATATCATTAGAGGCCAATGAATTATTAGTGCAGTATATATTTCTGTATATAATTAGGGTAGAAAAAAATAATGTTTAATAATTTAAGTTATTCAAAACGTTTATATTAAAAGTGTTTAGCATAATTTTGGTGTTGTTTAGGTATAATGTCATAAAAAATGTTTACTTTTATACTGTTTACAAACTGCCTCTGTTTAACAGAATGTGGTGGGTTGCCAGTTGGGCTTATTTTGGTCTTGTTTTCATAGAGCCGGTTGCTTGTTTCTATCGCGAGATCTGTCAACACTGCTTTCTGAGGATCACAGAATGTTGGGCTTTACCCGCCTCCGTAAGCTATGCTGTTTTATTCTACGTGAAGCCAAACATTAAGCTAACTAAAGCTAAGCTAAATACAAGTTTTATGATAGCTATAGTTTCATTAATATTTAAAAAATGTTTTATCTTGATTTGTTTTGTGATTATTGTTAAAAAAAGAAGATTAAATTAGTTTTCTATTGGGAGTTCTGTCGAATTTAGACATTTAGCTGTCGACTACAGTGTGCACAGTGAATTACAGTGAATTAACCCCGTGTTTACTACGCGGATTAGTTTAACTAACATTTCCAGTTTATAAGATTGAATATCGTGCAATTTGTGTATGACTTTGACTTGTAATGAGGATGTAATTATTTTAACTGGTTTGTGACCTTAATAAAGACATTATTGCTGTAGATGTATGTGAATAAATAATTAATGACCTGTTATAGGTCAGGTTTTTGTGTGTTATAGAAACTTTTTCAAATTTCTATTAGAACATTTGATGGTGAGACTACCCTGGACCAGAACTTAAGAGTGATTTTTGTTTCTTTTGGATCCATAGACTCTTCACACTGATGTCACAATTTCTTAAAGATTTTGTTCCCTTTTTTCTTTTAATTTTATTTTTTACTGCTGCACCAAGCTGAACTTCCAAGCTGAACACTTGGGACTCTACAGAAAAGAAACAATTGAGGGGGAGAAAGTCTCTTTTGAATGAATCTCACCTGAACTGTTTGACATATTTCTATATTTGAATGTACAGAAAACATTTAGTTTACTTTTTGTGTCATAAATGTACTTTTAAATTTCTAGGTTTTTTTTCATACCTGCTCAGGATTAAAAGGAAGCTGGCTTAGATTTTCAAAGATAGTCTTGAGTGCAGAGTAGTCTCTTTTGGTTCACATTATCATCAGGTTGTCTGTGCCACATTATAGAGACCATACTGAACCTTTAACATACACTATTTGACCTTATAGATACCCTAATGGACCATTAAGGCTTTATTTACCTTGTTTGTGTTCTAAATGACCTTTACTTGTGTTATTTCAGATTTAAAAAGCCAGATGTGTTGAATTCAAGTCCAGCCGGGCTGCTGTGTCCAGTTCTGATGTGACTGTGCCATCAGGGTAAGTGGGCTAAAGGTGAGGATGTGGTGGTGAAAGGCCCTGGAACAGGTTGACCTCTGCACACAGTGGGGTGGGTGCCTGGACAGACACAGAGGCTGAGCGGTCTGTGATTGAGATTACTGTCTGGTGTACACAGGACATTTTAACACACTTCCACAAATACAAAACCATCAAAGGTACAGTGATGTGGATACACTTTTGACTATAAATAGGTAATTACTGTTTATCATTTAATAACATTTACCAACTATGCATACATTCCTGTGCAGTATATAATTAGTTTGAATAATAATGTTGCATATATACACTACACTAGCGAGACATCGTGGCATGGACTGTATTTTGTAATGGGAAGGTATCTGTAGGCACTGCTACCCATTCCAATGGCATTGATTGCTTTGTACCACTCGCTGGGATATCAACAGTGGGGCACCACTGTTGTGTGGTTGGGAGACACTCGGTGTACATTCTCAGTACACCTTCACTACAGCAGCTCTAAAACATCCCACACAGTTAGTGGTTTCTGAGATCCTGCCTCCACCATACTTCACACCAGGTACACTATTATTATGAACATCAGTCACATCACTTCCTTTTTCCATGATGATGGTTTTACTTTCTGATACAACTGACTGATGTGCTCACTCATTTATACATGCAGTAAACACTGTCACATGACATGTGATGTCCTGGGCTGAACCAGGGGTGGTCGTAATGTTCTGGTATGATGGTGAACATTTGAACTGAACTATTCCTTCTACATGTTATATTGTATTTGGCTGCTCTACACAGGGTCAGTAAACTCAAAGTTAATCACCTGTGTTGTGTTCACTAGAAAAGTCATTCTGACATGTTCTCTTTATGAGAAGTTGGGTTTTAGGTTTTGATAACCTCAACCTTTGATAACATGTAGGACCAAAAAAAGTAGCCCATCAGCTGCCATTTAACGCAACAAAATATTTCAGAAAATAAACATTATATTTGTGATTTCCTAATCCTCTGGAACTGGCAAAAAAATTATCAGAAGTCGGCCAAGAAGCAGACACGGACTTTCCTGTTATGAAATTCAGCAGACACTGAGAAAACTTCAGTTTCTTATGCTGAGAGAACATTTGGTACTGACCAGCAGTTTTGGGTGTTACCATCAGTGTTAGGGGAGTTACTCAAAAAGGTCATTCATTAGAAATCATTGATTACTTTATAATTGTAATGGGATTACTAAATACTAAAAGTATTCATTACTCATTACTTTTCAAAAAGTCTCAAATTCAACACTCATTACTTTACAGAACTCTTTAGTAGAAAGTAAAAAAATCACTGTAAACATTTAAAAGGTAGGTTATGTTTCCATTGTTGCCTTTGTTTATGTTTGGTCTGCATGTTTTCGTTTACTTTCCTTATGCACTGTCTTGGTCAAGCCCCCTCTTGTTATTGTGCTCACCTGTGTCTTGTTTCACAGCAATGGTTCCTTGTCCGGTCCCTAATTATGTCTCTTGTATATACCCCTCTCTCTACCTCTGTGTTTGTTCCATAGACTGTATATAAGAACTGTTCTGTTTATTCACACTGTGATGTTTTGATGCCAAAAAAACATCTGAAATGGATGCTGCCATATTGCATGCCCTTGAACATTAGCTGCAAAGTGCAACCAGAGCATGCACAGTAGAGATGGAAGGTCTCTAGAAACTTTGCCCCCATCTGTTTGCCCCTTTTAATTGTCTGCACAACTTACTGCTGAATGTCACTTAAAAAATGTGAAGGTAAAATCTTATTAACAGAGTCACAGAATGTAAAATAAGCAGAGCTGTATTTCCAGCATTAGCTGCTGTGATGAGTCATGGTGAGAATGCCTGCATCAGAGGTAGTTGTCAATCAGCACAACCAAGCTGTCAATCACCATCACCACACCCCTTTAAATATACTCAAATAACGTTTTTATCATAAAGGAAAATCTTGTAGTTAATCTTGTGGAATTAACCCAATACAACTGCTGGAAATAATGACTGAATGAGGAAACTAATTTAAAAAAATTGTTGCAAATTGTACTGACACCAGCCGCTACAGGGCATGACAGATGTTTTTGGCCTTTCCTTTAGCCTGAGTCTATCCTTAAGTCTATTCCTGCGTGAGTATGTTGACTCGTTTCATGTATATTGTCTTGTTTCACATATGTTTGGCTTTTGTTTTGAGTAAAGTGCTTCCTAGCCTACCTCCAATCCTTACCTCCTCAACATTGACGCCTCAAGTCTGAATGCTGAAATGACCAGCTGATACTGTATGAACACCCAGCAATCCTGTAGAAATGGCTCAGAAACGGTCATTAGCGGTGGTGAACCTCAGGAAGGGCAGGAGCGAAAGAATAAAAGGGCACTTTTATTTGGAGGGGCAGTTGTCAATTAGAAGGGCACCTACCTGGGCACTTCATTATGTACAATTGTAGGAGATCCCTATAGCACTGCATCACATTTTCTCTACTGAAAAAATCTCAGTTTGGGCACTGTATAGTAGGGGTGCAAAAGAGGAAATTTAATGTGCCCTTTTTGTTGGAAAAGCAACCAAATAACGGGTCTCATTAAGACATCATTATTGCAAAAAAGGGGCCACTCAGAATTTTTTTCCAATGTGAAGGGCAGTTAACAAGGCACGTTTTGCCATTCTAGAGGGCACTTTGGAGATCATAGGTGCACAAGGTGGGGTGGCCGCCCCCTCTGCACCCCAAGGAATGCAAGTATGATGTGATGTGATTACTTCAGTAAAAGTAATCACTTTACTTACACTTTGTACTCTTCTAGCCTCAACACTGGATACTGTGTCTGATCTCATATTTTTTTAAAGCAGTAAAGGTGTGGACGCTGGCATCTACGTCATTTGGGAATTTGTGTAAAGAGGCTACAGCTCTGAGGCCATCTTTAGGTCTCTGGTCTATAAATTTGACACTTTTGACCTGAATGTGTCTCCAAGGAGGTTCATCAGGAAGAAAATAAACCAGCAAGTGGACGTCTCTGCTGTGAAATCAAAGGGTTCAGTCATGACAATGGTCTCCATACCTCCTGCCTCTAAGAGGATGTCACTCTTCACCCAGTTGGTCTGTTGGACAGATGGTCTGTTTATAAGGATGAGGACCTCTTGCCTTAAGCCTGAGCCAGACATGCTGTTTTCTGCAAAATCCAGTGATACCGAATCTGTGGTTCACTCCCTCCACACAGGGTCAGGCTGCTAGATTTAGATTCTGTGATTGTGGTCAGCTTATGAGAAAACATTCTGTCAAAAACTTTGGCCTGGACTTGTCTAGAAGTGGCCTGATAATCGGCTTCATGTTTGCAGAGCACAGAATGATGCTGTCTGGAACAAACATTGTGTTTAACTACAAAGTTCAAAGTCAGGAACAGGTCAAACTCAATTACGTTTTTAACAGAGAAATACTGAGTTTTAGTACCTTTGCTGATGATGCTGGTTGACCCACATGTCACTGTCCAAAGGAAAACATATGCTGTTCTGTTCACTTTAAACAATATACTGTAATCTTATGTCTTGTATCTTGTAGATGATCCTTGTAGGAACAAACTCTGATTTTAATCTAGACAAAACTCAGTCATCAGCTGTTTATGGCAACAGAAGGTCCTCAGCGTCTGTAGCGTCCACCTCCGAGTACGTCACATTGTGTGTTCTGCATCCCCTGATCTTAATAACCAAAACCATTCTATAGTCTGTGTTGCACACTTGGATGTGTAACAATGGTCTTGAATTTCCTCCATTTGTACACAATCTGTCTGACTGTGGATTGGTGGAGTCCAAACTCTTTAGAGATGGTTTAGTAACCTTTTCCAGCCTTATGAGCATCAACAACTCTTTTTCTGAGCTCCTCAGAAATCTCCTTTGTTCATGCCACGATACACTTCCACAAACATGTGTTGTGAAGAGCAGACTTTGATAGATCCCTGTTCTTTAAATAAAACAGGGTGCCCACTCACACACCTGATTGTCATAGCATTGATTGAAAACACCTGACTCTAATTTCAAATACTTTTGACACTCACAAATATGTCATATTGAATCATTTTCCACAATAAATAAGTGACCAAGTGTAATATTTTTCTCATTTGTTTAACTGGGTTCTCTTTATCTACTGTTACGACTCATCATCAGTGTGAAAATCTGACAATGTTTTTGGTCATATTTATGTAGAAAGATGGAAAATTCTAAAGCACCACTGTATGTGTCCCATCCAAAGAAGAATGTGTGCTCTCTAAACATGTGATATGTGACTGATGTGGGAACCCAGGCTTGTTTTCTTTACCATCTGAGAAAACGAGGCCTCAGATAAAATCAAGGCTCAGCGATGGGTGGGCTGGGTGATTTATGCACCATCTGAGTTATAGAATTTAATTCTGGGGAAAAAAGTCCTCATTAATCAGGTGGTGGTGAGAGGAGGTGAACTATGTCATGATTACAAATGGCCTGGTGTGACACCACTGATATAGAAAACATACAATTTGTGCTAACCATTAACATACACTTTACTGCTTATTCGAGATTCAAAGCTTTATTGTCATATGCACATGTTTCCCTGTACAATGAAATTTCTGCTTTGCTGTCCACACTGGATGTCATAGAATAAAATAGTGAATAAAATAAAAATAGCACTCAGTGAAGAACAAGAAAAACACTATATACACATTGTGCAGTAGTGAGCTACATTAATTATATTGCAACAGTCCACAATATAGTGCAATTCTGACAAGTTTAGTGTAAAATATGTTAGTCTATGAGGTAGTCATCAGCTCAGCTGTTCTTTCAGTTAAGTTCTTTACTCTCATCAACATAAGCCAATATTAACAATTTAAGCTAACATTAGCAACAAAAGCTAATATTACCAACATAAGCCGACAACAGCAACTTAAGCTAGCATTAGAGACATGAGCTAACATTAGCAATTAAAGCTAACAGCAAATATTAGCCATTTAAGCTAACAATAGCAATTTAAGCCTGCTATGAAGTGCTTTGTTGACAACATTTAATGTTCTATTTTGGTTTTACTTGAGTTGTTTTCTAATTCTCCGTCCAGCTTCATCGTCTTCATTGGCATTAATGGCCCATCGAGCACCACTGTTTTGTTGTTGGGAAACACTAAATGTACCAGAAGTCCATTAAAAAATACACTTTCACAGCGGCTTTAGAACATCCCACAGAGTTAGTGGTTTCTGAGATACTACCTCCACTACGCTTCACCTGTTACCCTGTTATCATGCCCTACACCACTCACATCACATCCAGTGTTCATGATGATGGTTTTACACTCTGCTACAACTGAGTGGTGTGCTCACCAGTGTTGCCAGATCTCGCGATAGAAACAAGCAACCAGCTCTATGAAAACAAGATGTTTAAATGTTTATTGCTAACCTTTCTCTTTAAATCTGTATGTTTTACTGGACGTGAGAACTCGCAACCCTTGTGCTCCAGTCGGTGGTGCAGTTCTATAAAAACCAGTGTTGCCAGATCTCACGATAGAAACAAGCAACCAGCTCTATGAAAACAAGCCCAAAATAAGCCCAACTGGCAATTATACCTAAACAACACCAAAATTATGCTAAACACATTTAATATAAACATTTTGAATAACTTAAATTATTTAATACATTCTTTGAATAACTTAAAATCTTTTAAGCTCTCATCAAAATAAAAGTGCATTTTGTGTATTTTGGTGTATTTTGATCTCATTGTCCATCAAAGTGGATCCAATGAGTTTTCCAAGATGGTCTACAGCACTGATTGATGTGTGGTGAGCTGGGAGATAAGAGTTTCACTCAAAGAAAGCCAAGCCCAAATAAGCAATTTCACGTTCAAAAACAAGCCTGCAAAAACAAAAACTGCAATCCGCGACTCACGAGATTTGCAAGCGACTTTAGAAAAAACAAGCCCAAATGTTTGGCAACACTGGTGCTCACTTATGTACAGTATACATGCAGTAAACCTTGTCACATGACTTCTGTGATGTCCTGGGCTGATTTCATGCCAAACCAGGGGTGGTTATAATATTCTGATATGACTGTATATACAGCACATTTAAAGAACAGCAAGCATCAAACAAAGTGCTGCAGAAACAGTAAATAAATATAATTAAATAATATTATATAAAAAATGATTAGATATAAAATATCTGACACATTTTTATATTAATACATATTTATTTATACAAGTATGTTGTCCTGTCAATAACAATAACCTCGCCCTGACACTGAACTGAACACACTATGTTTGGATTGTTTTTGTTTACAGTTTCTGTCTCTCGCCTCCAGGCTGTGGTTAAAGACTTTGCGGCAATGAACCCACACATACATCAAACCAGAACACACATGACCTGTGACCACTGCTGTCAGGTTCTGTTACATAATCATTCATGTCTTTAAACAGACTTTCCCAAAAGTCTTTGATGAAAAGCCAAATTTATCAAAATGTCTCCTGATTTTACAACATTTCTACATGATTCAGTGTGTGTGATGTAAACAGTTATTCATATTGTTTTGATGTGAAATGATGCACAGTAGATACGAGGGGCATTTCTAGGAATAGAGCTTTAGGGGTGAGTCTAGAAGCCCCGTAGACTCCACTCCAATCACCAACTCCAACAGCTCGACACACAAACACATTTTTAGATCATTTTTCCTCCCACAGTAGCAGCTACTTTCTCTATTATCTTCTATCATATAAATCATTAAAAACAGAAATCAGTGTCTAAATAGGTCTGAACTCATTGGCCTGAGTGTGTGCATGCACAGTTTCAAGAAGAAAAGACGGGGAGAGAGTGGATTATACCATTTGTGAAGCGGTGAGGAGAGGGGGATTGCTGTATTTTCCTTGTTACAATATTTTGTTTAGTCTAGGTGTAGGTGTACTTTCTATGGATCTTTTTTATATTTAAAAAAGCTTATGAGAGATAAACATACATTAAAAATATACTTTTTAGTCTTAAATTTAGGGGTGCTTAGACTCAAATTAGGGGTGCTTCAGCACCCCTAAAAAGGGACTAGAAACACCCTTGGTAGATACTCAATTCATAGTTAATAATGAATAATTAATAGACACTGAATAATTCATAGTGGATACAGAATAACTCAGTGGATACAGAATAACTCGTAGCGGAAACTGAATCATTAATAGAGGATACAGAATAATTCATAGTGGATACTGAATCATTAGGATACACAATAATTCTTAGTGGATATAGAATGACTCAGTGGATACAAAATAACTCAGCGGATACTGAATCATTAATAGAGGATACAGAATAATTCATAGTATGAACTGGATAAAACAGTGTATACTGAATAATTAGTATATACTGAATAATATAGTACATGCATAGTAGATCTGGTTCATACTACTATTCATACTACTGAATAATTCATAATGGAAACTGGATCATCGAATAATAACATAAGATTAACTTTAAAGGATGAGGGTTAAGTCCAGGAGACCAGGCTGGATGACCGCAGGGTAAAGACAGCTTCTGTTTGAGCTCGTCTCTCAGGAGCAGCAAAGTCTGCAAATGCATGTTAATGTCATCGGCTTTTTCCCTCATAAACCACATTAGCAGAGATTACGAGCATCAGAGAGAGACCAGGAAACTGTGCATCACCCTGAAACTTTCACCCTGACATTT
Source organism: Crenuchus spilurus (assembly GCA_036984385.1). Taxonomy (NCBI): domain Eukaryota; kingdom Metazoa; phylum Chordata; class Actinopteri; order Characiformes; family Crenuchidae; genus Crenuchus; species Crenuchus spilurus. Next base: position 6,918 of record BRDA01011534.1, on the reverse strand, counting down.
AAATTACATTCAAAATTATAAAAGGCAACTTAAGACGCCAAAGATTATGGATATTATTGCACATTATTACAATGATTCTGTGCTGGATTAGAGCAGATAGTTTCCACTGTAGCTGCTCTGTTTATCTGTGCAGTAACATCAGACTGTATTACTGTATTTTAGTTGGCACAGCTGTATATTCATAAATATGTGTGAGAACACTGTGAATCAAATTTTTGATTATTTGTGCTGGGTATTTAATTCTCTATCTAATGCCCGGACTGTACACAGTAAACTCAGAATTAATGAGTTTTGTTGAACTAATCATGCTGAAGAACATGGTGAAAAGTTCCTTTCTGCCCTTACTTTCATTGTAAAAGGTAAAGTGTCAGGTTTTATATTAATTACACATAAAGTGACATTTCAAACCGTTTTGATCTAATGTTGATTCTATAATTTTACATTTTCAAAAGTTAAAGTCTGAATAGTTATTTAGTCAAAATGAAATATTCTAATCATTTGAGAGTCTGGATTTCTGATTGTAATGAGCTATAAGCCAAAGTGATCAAATCAAATCAAATTTATTTATAAAGCACTTTTTTACAACTGATATCACAAAGCAGCTTTACAGGGTCAGTAATAACAAACATCAAATCATTAATCCCTAATCCCCAGCGAGCAAGCCAATGGCGACAGTGGCAAGGAAAAACTCCCTCAGAGCTGGAGGAAGAAACCTTGAGAGGAACCAGACTCACATGGGGGACCCATCCTCTGGTCTACTAAATATAAGTTTGTGATAAATCATAATCATATGATGTTGTTGTAATCCTCAGGTGAACTGATATTGTGACAGTAGTGGGACAGGAATGATGATGATAATGGTAGTGATAGTGATAGTGATCAACATTGAAACAAAAAAGACTTTGAATATGTCTATATATAACTTATATTTATATAAATATATACAAATTAAGAATTGTAAATGAATAATTAAAAGTTGAAATACTTTTAGTAAAGGTTTATTTAAAAACAGTACATAGTACAGTGGAACCTTGGATTTCATCATTAATCTGTTCTAAAGTGTCTGATAACTACAACAAATGACAACTGAAGCAATACTTCCAATAAGAAATAATGTAAATCCATTTTTGCTGACCGTTGAGGTGACTATCCCAAATGTTAATGAGCTTTGAGTGTCTAGAACAACAGCACTGATCTGTACATAAGTAAGTAAGCTCTGGCAGCCACCGTTTTAGTCAGATTCCACATTCTGGATGCTAAGAAGCTTCTAAACAGCTGGAAACAGAACAGCATCTTCCTGCTGCAAAACACAGATAGAGAAGAATGAATGATGTGATCTCTCAGTGGAGTTAAGGCCTTCAGACAGGCGGACAACTCCAACTCCCCCACAGAGAGAAGACAACTGTCCAGATGCCTCGTATCAGAGAATAAACAGCCGTCCAGATTATCTTCATATAAATTATGATCTGCCATGAATTATAAAGCTAATGAGTGTTTACTGTATATCTGTGTTAGGCAGTTATTTGAATTATATAATCTACTTAAAATGATCTCAATTAAACTCAGGTTCACTGCCCATCCACTACATCAAAACCAGTGACCACTGTATGTCCACTCACTTTATATTTAACCCTGAAGTCCTGATAGTATTTCTATTTATGGACTGTTATTGTCCAACATTTCAAATGATCCGCTACTGTATCAGAAACATCTCTCCACTAGCTCCTCCCACTGTCCACTTTATCAGAAACCAGTCTTTTAGCTCCTCCCACTGTCCACTTTATCAGACACTCCTCTCAGCTCCAGACAATAATTACTTGTAGACGTCAACGCAGGTCCTTCACAACCAGTTTGTGAAAGAACTCTCCACAAAGACCTTCAGACCATCAACATATGGAGCAGAGTGGAGAAAGAGACCTTCAGCTTCATGTGCTGTCCTCCACAATACTGAGGAGAATGTCCTGTAGACTGGCATTTTTACCATTGCTGGTAGACCTGTATGACTGTACACTTCCATACCCCTGGTCATTCAGCTACTTTCTTCACACTCTGACCTTTAACCCCCAAATACAATCACTCCTTTATCATCAACATCTGCTTTGGAGCTGTTTTTCTGCAAAGAGGACAGGACGACTGATCCGTGTTAAGTGAAGAATGAACCATATATCATGAGATTTTAAGCCAAAACCTCCTTCCATCAGTGAGAGCATTGAAGATGAAATGTGGCCGGGTCTTCCAGCATGACAGGGATCCCAAATACATCACTTGGGCAATGAAGGAGTGGCTCCGTAAAGGTCCTGGAGTGGCCCAGAAAATTTGTGAAGGGAGTTGAAAGTCTGTGTTGCCCAGCGACAGCCCCAAAACATCACTGCTCTAGAGGAGATCTGCATGGAGGAATGGGCCAAAATACCAGCTACAGTGTGTGCAAGCCTGGTGAAGACTTACAGGAAACTTACAGGAAAAGTGTGACCTCTGTCATTGCCAACAAAGGTTATGTTACAAAGTATTGAGTTGAACTTTTGTTATTGACCAAAAACTTATTTTCCACCATAACTTACAAATGAATTCTTTAAAAATCCTACAATGTGATTTCCTGGATTTTTTTTCTAATTTTCTCTCTCATAGTTGAAGTGTACTTATGATAAAAATTACAGACCTCTCTCGTCTTTCTAAGTAGGAGAACTTGCATAATCAGTGGCTGACCAAATACTTTTTGGCCCCACTGTATGATGGGCTTGTGAGCATCAAAACTGGACCATGGTGCAATGGAAACAGGCCTGGTTTGATAAATCACGTTTTATCATCATGTCGCTGGTCAGTTGTATCTCTTACCTGGAGAACACAGACTTGGATGCTCTATGAGAAGAAGGTAAGCCAGTGGAGGTAGTGTGATGTTCTGGACAATGTTCTGCTCAGGAACCTGGGTTCTTGTGATTGCTGTAGATGTAGGACCTGCACCATTTTTTCATTTATTTTATGTTTTATGCCATAACCTGATCTGGGTTCAGTCTTGAGTCTTCTCAGTCTATATGAGCATCAGCAGGTCTGTTTCAGGCTGGCTGGTACGGCAGGTCCAGATGATGTAAATTCCTTCCAGATGAACACGTGTTACTCTAGAACAGACCAAAATAACCTTTCTCCTACTGAGAATAATGTGTCTAAGAGTTTATTGCAACAATCTTCATAAACTTAATAGCACCTTCATTAACATCAGTGTTAATGAGTTCCCACACAGATACAGGGATCCCTTACAGTTATTTATCTTAACATGTACAATCCAGAAATGAATAGGAATACTATAACATAATCTAACATCCGTTTCTCAAACAGAGCTAATCAACTTGCTGGTAAAGGCTTCCATAGACAAAGCCACACCCCTTTTCCTTTGTTGTCGAGCGATACACATGAGTATATGCCAAAACAGCCAAAATACACTTTTTGTGCATAATGTAAGTTTCTACACACACTGAAACTAGGCTCCTTGGACAAAAATGGAGTCATCTAGCATATTTAAGGTGGTAGTAACTTCAGGCTCCTGCAGATGGCGCTGTATGAGGATGATGAGGCTATAAATACCTGCAGGGTGTGTGAGATGTAGAAGAGGTGGTACAGTGCAGTGAATGTCTCAGATGTTAATAATAAAGGAGTGATTGTATTTGGGGGTTAAAGGTCAGAGTGTGAAGGAAGTAGCTGAATGTGCAGGTGTATGGAAGTGTACAGTCATACAGGTCTACCAGCAGTGGTAACAATGCCAGTCTACAGGACATTCTCCTCAGAATTGTGGTGGACAGTACACAAGGCTGAAGGTCTCTTGCTCCACTCTGCTCCATATGTTGATGGTCTGCAGGTCTCTGTGGAGAGTTCTTTCACAAACTGGTTGTGAAGGACCTGCGTTGAGTTCTAGAAATAATTCTTGTCTGGAAGTGAAGAGATTTTCATTAACAAGCTGTGAAACCTGCCGATGGTCCCTGTCCTTCAGTTTCAGCCTCAATTCTGAGAATGTCCTGTAGACTGGCATTGTTACCACTACTGGTAGACCTGTGACCGTACACTTTTGTACACCTGCACATTCAGCTACTTCCTTCACACTCTGACCTTTAACCCCCAAATACAATCACTCCTTTATCATTAACATCTGAGACATTCTGTACTGTACTACCTCTTCTACATCTCACACCCCCTGCAGGTATTTATAGCCTCATCATCCTCATACAGCACCATCTGCAGGAGCCTGAAGTTACTACCACTTTAAACATGCAAGGTTAGTCAAGTTATGTCCAGGGAGCTTCAGAACGAGGTATCTAATCTTATATGATTTTAGGGATGTTGCATAGATGGCCAAGTGAACAGACTTGAACTAAGAAGAAGCATACTGTATCAACAGTACAAAAGACATACATTTAATCAGATTTGAGAAATGTTTACTATAAAAACACAAACATGCAGAAGGAAACATTTTAAAGATGTAAAATGTGAACATATGGCAAAAACGAAGTTCAAATGAAGTTGATATACAATTACTTATATA